>JAJEJO010051131.1:28566-80434 GCA_020662805.1 Glaucomys volans | reverse complement strand
GAGTACAGGCTGTGGCAGCTTGGTGTCGCGAGCGTGCATGAGGGTGGTGTTGCCGCCGTTGTCTAGTGTAGCCTGGCCTCATCTGTGGAGTCTGTCTCCCCTGCAGCTTTTAAAGGGCCAGCTCACGTGTCCTCCTTTGCTCTGACCCAAATACCGACTAGTCACTTTAAATGCGCGGCCAGCTGCCTTCTGTCCTGTGTCCCTGCCGCAGTTTCTTGCAGAGCACTGAAGTTTCTCTCCTCCATTGCAGGGAACGTGGCCACACTGAAGGCACTGAACTTAAGACACTGCCCTCTGGAATTTCCTCCTCAGCTCATCGTGCAGAAAGGAGTGGTGGCCATCCTGACCTTCCTGCGGGTCTGTGCGGTGGAGCACTCCTTCCCCAGAGAGGCAGCTGCTGCAGGTTGGTGGGGCGATGGCTGGTGACATCTCATGGCATCCTGCGTGGAAGCGGAGGGCCAGGCTTTCCAAAGCCAGGGTGGAGCTCGTCTCTCTCCATGTCCTCTTGCAGATCTGGGCAGCCGCTGTTCTCTGCAGATCCCACAGGACCATCACAGCCCACTCGCCTGGCTCTGGCCGAGGAGTAACGTGCTTGGTGTCTGTCACAGGGCCTGTTCGGAGTGGAGCTGTTGTGAGGTCATGGGGAAAACTGACGAAGCAGCCATCTCCTGTGCCCAGGGCAGTGCAGGCAGTGGCTCAGGAGGCCCGTGCTCCACTGGACGGCCAAGTCAGGTCCACAACGTGCTCCTGCTCCCTGCGGGCACAGGAGGGTACATTGGCTGGTCACTTCTGCAGCGGGCACTCCCTGGGCTTTTCCATCTCACCAGCCTGTGACCAGCCAGATGTTTTCCAGGGCTCATGATCTGATCTGATTTCAAGTGGCCTCGTAGTTACACTCAGAAAAATCAAAGTGAAAGAGAGATGAAGGAGATCACATGAAGCTCGTCAAAACATCACATCAGTAAACATTCTGATGTATTAATTTCACCCTGTCTAGACTGGACTATTTAAGTCATATATTCTACACATAGGAGCATGTGTGCATTTTTAGTGATTAGCCAGGTCACACATGTCATGTGAATCGCACATGTAAACAGTCCGCAGTGTCATTGAGATGTGACCTCGCATGGAAAGGCTGCCAGTGACCCCAGTCAGCAGCTGAGCCCGGCCTTGGTTTCTGGCTGCAGAACTTTCTGAGAGCTGGGCGGGCCCTGCAGCTACGAGGGCTCCTGGGCCTGGACTTCCTGGTGGAGGTGTCCAGGCGAGGCTGCCCCCAGCCATGGCCACTGTGACTCAGGGCCTTAGGGCCTTTGGCCAGCTCTCCAGGGAAGAGGCTGCACTGCCTCTGAGGACAGAGGAGGGAAGGAAAGCTTCTTCGCTTGGTATGCTCATCACACTTCATAACTGAGACTGCCACACGGCTGCAGTTTTTTTGGTTTTGGTTTTTGTTTGCTTCCATTTGGGTTTTTGGCCATTGTGACAAGGCTTCCAGATGCCTTCAAGGGCTCCTCCAGTGAGCTGCAGGCCTGCCGCACCCTGAGGGGCATGGTCTGCTGAGGCGCAGAGGAGCTGGGGCTCTGACTGGCAGAGACAGAAGGAGCCTGAGGGAAGAGGGAGGGGCAGAGCTTCATTTTCCTCATGCTGCATGGAAAAGCCTGGTGTAAACAGACCAGCCTGTGCTTGGTGAGTCTTGTCCTCCATCCATTGCAAATGGCCAGGATGCATGGTTTCAAAGTGTTGGTCATACGTGTATGATGTCTTCGGTTGAGTCCCCAGAAGCAGCTCCAAGATTGGGATGCAAGGGCCAGTGGCTGGCTTGGGAGGCAAACCAGGAAACGTGGTGGAGGGACCGCCAAGGCCAGCCAGCGAGGACACCAGGTGCCCTCAGAAGACCCTCCAGGAACCCTGCCCAGAACGCTTGCCGAGTGCTGCTGCCAAGCCCAGGAGTCACTGCACCTGGGTGCCTGTGGCTCAGCGCAGGGTGACTCCTGCGCTCCAGGCGGCCGTCCTGTGAGAGGCCTGTGCAGTGGCATCAGAAGCTGCCAAGTCGGGTGACAAGGACTGGGACGGTGGAGGTGGAACCCAGCAGAGGAGTGCACACACATCAGCAGAGCGTCAGCTGGGGTCGCCCCCAGGAGGGGAACTCCCCAGCAGAGGGACCTCTGTTCCTTGAGCAGAGGACGCAGCCAGCTTTCGTTCCGTGTCGGGCCGTTCGTGGGAGTGCTTCGCACTGGTCAGACAGCCTGGCCTTTGGCAGTGGGCGGTCAGCTCGTCCTGGGAACTGCTGTAGCCTCTGTCGGCGAGCCCACGCTGCACAGGCGCCCTGGCATGGGGGGTTGGGCGGGGTCGCTGCTGAGAGCACGTGGGTGGGATGCTCTTAGCAGGCAGCAGGCCGCAGCCCATGGGTGTCCTCTTGGGGTGATCCCCAACCCTCTCGTTCACTCAGCTGGCTGTTTTGGAGTGGGTGGCTAAGGCATGCCAGCTTGTGATGCCGACGGGTTGTGGGTGTGTGAAGAGTGCATAGCGCACCTTCAGTGGGAAGAGGCCAGGAGTGGAGGCCTTGGGAACATACCTGCCTCCCTGGCTATCTGCATTGGACTGCACGGCGGAGGGCACTGGCACCTGGCAGGAGCAGTGGGGAGCATGAGCCTGGGAAGGCCAGAGGTGAGGCAGGTGCGAGGGCCTGGACACTGCAACTGCTGGGCTGCGTGAGGACGTGGCCCAGGGCCATCGGGCCTGGCTGGGGTCCCAGGATGCAGTGTGCTCAAGGCCATGCCCACTGACCCAGGGGAAGGACGTTGTGCAGGACAGTCAGCACTCTTCAAAGGAGCACAGCAGAGGCGAGAAGGGCAGCCAGGGGTCTCTCCAGATTGGAGGAGACTGAAGAGCAGGAAGCCGAACGTGTGCTTGACCTGATGGAGAGATGGACCGGGTGCCACTGGGACAGCAGGCGAGGGGCGTGGAGAGGCTGCGGGTGGACGACAAGCCTTCAGGGTGTGCCCGGTCTCCGGCCAGCTGGTGCCAGTAGGAGGGTTCTTCATCTGAGGCCGAGGGTGTGCCTGGTCCAGCGAAGGGCAGGAGCATGGCCACCACTGCAGCCCTGGCCTCCGGGGAACTGGGTCCTCCGCTCTCTTCTTGCCACTCTTCTTTAAGTTTGAAACCATTTCAAAATAAAAGGCCAAAAATACATCAAATAGTTGGTCAGAAATACAAATCTGCTGCTTCCGTGTCTCCAGGCGTTCTGGGCCTTGAACTGCTCCCCTGCTGTGCACGTCTGGGCCTCTTGCCTTGGCTGAGTGTGGCACCATCTTCCTCTAGGGGGCACTCTCACGCATCTGCCCCTAAGTGGACTGTCCACGTGCAAACTGGCCAAATGTGCATATTTCTAATAGATAAAGACACTAGGGGAATTTCAGAAGTAATTAGGGCTTTTCAAAGAGCGTCTGCCCATTTTGTGGACTTTTTCCTTAACACTACAAAGCCCCAGCAGTCAGGCGCAGAGGTTGGGGCCACACTGTCCTGTGTGGTGTGGCCTCTGTGCAAGTTCCCACTCATCCACTGTGGCGTGGCGGGGAAGCAGCCCCCAGGCATGCACAGCAATGACAGCTGGGTGGCCCCTTGGCGCCTGGAACTCCTTCCCCAAAGTGTTTAGAGAAAGGCTTCTGCTGAAAGGAGAAACGTTTGCAAACCCCTAACATTGAAAATTACTTCTTAGAACGAGTGCTTTAGCATGCAGTTTAGCATAAGACCTTCAGTGTCCTTCCCCAACTTCTTCCCACCCAGCTGAGTCTGCAAAGCACCTGTGCAGCTGGCGCGTGGAGCCTGTGAGACAGGCGGGCGGGAAAGCCTGACAATGGTTGCACGCTTTATAGGGTAGCTCAGCATGGTCAGGCTGTTTAAAATCTAAGAACAGAAGGCACAACAGTGACCAGGGTGGGACACTCCATTGACCCCCATGCCTTAGCTGCTGCCCAGCCTTGTCGGGTCCTCCCAGCTCGCAGTTGTGAGCTTGTGTGTTCGGCGACAGACTTTGCAGTTTGGGTCCCAATGTGGACAGTTGGACACCAACCCCAATTCCAAACACAGTGCAAACACACTTGGGCTGGTTTTTCTCCTGAATAATTGATGTAGAGCTGAAGTCTCTCAGAGTCAACAGAGGCATTGCCACACACGTTAGAAGTCAGGGTTCGAGGTCTCGAGGGTGGGAGCAGAGATGTCGACTGCGTGTGGTGAGACCACCTCATGTGCACACACCGCCACCCCAGATGGTGACGCTTGTGCAAAGAGGTCTGGCCTCTTGTCGGCCAGATGTCTGCTCCTGTCCATGCCGCAGCTGCTGGGCTCCAGGGCAGCCTGCTGGGCGCTGGTGAAGGGACGCCCTCCGACCTTCCCATGTCTGGGCGAGCATTGCTCTTGGGGGTGGTGCTGATGTGCAGGCTATTAAAATGGCCTTTCATTCCATCAGAGGTCCCACCAGGTAAGAAGCTGGACCTGAGTGAGCTTCCAGACCCCCAACTGGATTTGTCACAGGACTGCATGCCTAATAAGAAAACCAGGAGCCCTCGGGACCTGAAGGCCATGATGGTGAGAGAGGAGGGGGACTTCCTCCCGCCTGTGGAAGGGCCCCACCTGAATGAGTTCCACAGGCCCCCCGACGCCACAGAGCACTGGGCGAGTGAAGAGGAGATCAGGCGCTTCTGGAAGCTGAGGCAGGAGATCGTGGAGAACGAGAAGGCCGAGCAACTGCAGCACCAGCTCCTGCCCATCCAGCTGCCGCCAAATCTCAGGGCGGCGTTAAGCAATAAGGGTAAAGAGCACCCGAAGCCTCGGAACCCGCTCAGGTAAGACAAAGCAGCTTCCTCTTGTCTGGATCTAGGCGGAGGTGTGAACAGGTGTTAGAGAGATGCGCCGCACTGCTCTGTGCTGTGCCCTGAGCGCTACCTTGGCTAGGGCCAGCGTGCACAAGAGTGCCCAGAGAAGGGGCGGAATGGGAGGTCACAAGGGAGAAGAGCAAACAGGGATGGTGTGTGCACACATGATGTGCAGGCACTGTGTGCATGTACAGAGATGTGAGGTCACACAGAGATAGACCAATCACAGGTGGTGTGTGTGCACACGCATGTGTACCTGTATGCACGTATGGATATGCGAGGTGCAGGGGAGATAGCCCAATCACAGGTGGTGTGTGTGTGTACGCATGTGTACCTGTGTGCACGTATGGATATGCGAGGTCACACGGAGATAGCCCAATCACAGGTGGTGTGTGTGCACGCATGTGTACCTGTGTGCACATATGGATATGCGAGATCAGGGGAGATAGCCCAAACACAGGTGGTGTGTGTGCATGCATGTGTACCTGTGTGCATGTATGGATATGCGAGGTCAGGGGAGATAGACCAATCACAGGTGGTATGTGTGCACACATGTGTACCCGTGTGCACTTATGGATATGCGAAGTGCAGGGGAGATAAACCAAGCATAGGTGGTGTGTGTGTGCATGCATGTGTACCCGTGTGCATGTATGGATATGCGAGGTCCCACGGAGATAGACCAATCACAGGCAGTGTGTGTGTGTGCACGCATGTGTACCCGTGTGCGCGTATGGATATGCGAAGTCCCATGGAGATAGACCAATCACAGGTGGTGTGTGTGCACACGCATGTGTACCTGTGTGCACATATGGATATGCGAGGTGTAGGGGAGATAGACCAATCACAGGCAGTGTGTGTGCACACGCATGTGTACCTGTGTGCACATATGGATATGCGAGGTGTAGGGGAGAGAGACCAATCACAGGCGGTGTGTGTGCACACGCATGTGTACCTGTGTGCACATATGGATATGCGAGGTGTAGGGGAGATAGACCAATCACAGGCGGTGTGTGTGCATGCATGTGTACCCGTGTGCACGTAGGGATATGTGAGGTCCTGGGGAGATAGACCAATCACAGGTGGTGTGTGTGTGTGCACGTGTACACCTGTGTACATGTATGGATACATGTATGGAGGGAGAATGTGATAGAATAACAACTGAATCTAGATGACATGGCATTGCATCCAGGAGGCGATGACTGGCTCCTGGGGAAGGAGCGTGACGGCCGTCTGTGGCCCTCAGAGCCATGCCCGGGAGGACGCACAGTGTGTCTGCGGGGTGCTGGCCCTTGTGTGCAGGAGCCAGGTGGCGTGAAGACAGGTGGAGAGGCGTGAGCTGCATGGAAGGTGGCTGGCGATGGTGGCACCATCTTTCCTCTGTCCTGTAGGTTCCGACACTTTTAAAGTGTAGGAGCCTTGAGCATTGCTGACAGGTCACGACCTTGGCAGTGCATATGGGGGTTTCTAGCCACAGCGAGGCCCTGGAGGCTCCTGAGCTATTAGGATATTCTCGGTGCACATGGTCACGCGCGGGGAGAATGGGAGGGGTCTCGCCCGCGGCTTCCTCCCTCCTTCACTTACTGTTATGAATGATAATGATGCTTTTTCAAGTAAGTTGTGGCAAGCTTATTGGCAGGACAAGTGTATCTATGTGTCACATTCAGCCCCCAACTCCAGCAGGGTGGGCGCTTGGCAGTGTGGGGTTGGGGCCACCAGCTCCTGCACCGTGGCTCGGTCCCTTGCTGATGCTGCAACCACTTAGAGTGACCTGGGAGTCTTCTCCGGTGCCTTCTGCTTCAGCAGCTAGCATTCATGGTGGCCAGTGAAGCACCATCGCCCTAGTGCTTCCTAAGAAGAGCACAGATCCCTGCTGTGACTCTGGGGACACAGTTGGTAGCCATCACGTCGTCCTGACCTGCTGACCCGCGGCTCTGCTCTTGGATTTGTGGGTGTGTTCGTGGTGTCTGTGTGGCTGAGACAGAGCGTCACAGGGTTTGTGGAGTGTGCAGTGGAGCACTTTGTGTTTTAGGAGGAAGACTGCCTCCTTCAAGAGCGTCCTCCCTGACCTCTCCTCGCCGTACCAGTCGGCACCCTACCAGATTCTGACTCGAACAAAAAGACTTGAAGAGAGTCGGGTCTTGGCCCTCAGAGAGCTCCGGGAGAAGCAGGCTCTGATGGAGCAGCGGAGGAGGTGTGTCTGCGGGTCAAGGTCTGGGCGCAGGGCTGAGGGCTGCCGTGGCGGAGCCTGGCCGCCGCCTCCCCTGGTCCAGGCAGTGCTGCACGCTTCCATGGCCACGGCCCTTGCTTTACAGAGCCGCCTCCTTGCGGGGCTGGCCCGGGCATGGCACCTGTGGTCCCGTGGCCATCCTCAGTCAGGTCCCTGCCTGTCTTCGGGGCTCTCCCTGATTTCTTACTCCTTGATCCTGTCCTCCTCCCTGTCCACTGCTGACCCACTGTCCCTTCCTAAGGAAGGGCACTGAGACACAGCACAGCATGGTGAGTTCACTCTCACGCCCCTGGGCCCATGGTGCCTGGCTTGCTGGTGGGAGGCCATCCAGGCCTCAGTGCCTGCCCTGCTCTGCCCACCAGCACTGCTGACCACCCAGTTACACCCCGTTCCAGGACCCAGGAGGCTGGCCGGCATGGGCCATGCCCACAGCCCCCATGTTCCTCACCTCGTGCCCAGGTCCACCAGTGAGGGCCCCCAGCAGGGCCTGGGAAGCCAGGAGAGCACGGGCAGACTTTCCGTTTCCCTGGCCTCTTCCCACAGGTCACCAGCTCCACCTCTCCCCAGGCTCCTTCCCTGCATGCCTGTGGGCCTTGAGGTGACCTGGCCAAGCTCGCCCGAGAGCTGCACTGCCCTGGGTTCCTGCCCCTCCCCTCCTAAGGTTGCTGAGGCTGCCCACTGTCTGCTCCCAGGCCCCTGAACCTGGACATCCTCCTCCAGGAGCAGTTCACGACTTTCTAGGAAAAGCACCTTGAAGGCTAAGAGCAGGGGCACAGAGACCTGCCTGTGACCTCCCTCCTGTCACCCAATAGGGACGTCACCCCTTGCTTCCTGAGGGGCAGACAGGTCCTCCTTCCTGCATGACTGAGAGGCGCAGATACTGCCTGGAGCGCCTTGGCCAGGAGATGGGTGGAGGTTAGGGGATGGTCAGCATAGACCCCTCCGGGCAGGTGGCAGGGCGTAGCCTCACCCAGGAGGAGGTGCTGAGAAACATCCAGGCCTGTGCCCGCCGGTCTTGATGCCACAGGGCCCCGGTGGCCACAGTGGGAGAGCCAGGAGGCTGTGGTGGGGCAGAGGATCAGGAGGAGATGAGAGGCCAGTCCGGGGTGGAGGAGAACCAACCCAGGAACTGTCAACAGACAGGAGTTGGTTCAGACGGGCAGGTGGGCCTTGGGCTACAGAGGTGACTCCAGGTGGATCAGCCCTGGGCCTGGGCGAGGGTTCTGAGAGCCTCATCCCATCCCAGGCACAAGGGACAACTTAGAAATTGTGCACTCCTTAAGGAGCCAAGCCAGGCCTCCCACTGGGCCTTGCTGTGGGTGCCCACAGCCCCTGGGCAAGGCCTTCTCCAAGGGCGTGGCCCTGCCCTGCAGGAGTGGGAGCTCTGCCTGAGGCCTGGGGAAGACTGCAGGCACTCGGGTTTTAAAGAGAAAGGCAACTGTCCAGCAGGAAGTCCACTTGGGAGTGACAGCCATGCGCACCTTCGTGACAAGGCCTGAGGATGCAGGGCCTTCCTGAGGCGCCTCTCACTGGGCTCACCTGAGACACCCTGTGGAGACACCCTGTGGTCTTGCCAGATGTCAGTGGCCCAGCAGCACACACAGGCTCACCCAGGGCCTTGGGAGGGGACCGCTGTTCACGGCTCCGCCCCCAGAGGTGGCTGTGCTTCCCCTTGGGGACAGGCAGACAGGAAGAGAAGGCTGTCCATAGCAGTTAAGGAGAGACATCTGGGCAGGCACAGCTCGCAGCTGCCTGGAGCCTGCGACCTTCATTCAATGATGTGTCTTCTCCAGAGACAAGAGAGCCCTGCAGGAGTGGAGGGAGCAGGCCCAGATGGTGAGGAAGAAGCAGGAGGCCCTCAGTCAGCTGCTGCCCCTGCAGAGGAGCATGGTAGGCACAGCACAGCACCGGGGCCAGCCCTGCAGGGCGGGCGTGTGCATCCTCCCACCGCTGGGAGAGACTGCCGTGGAGCGGGGCCTCCTCTTGGCCTGGTCTCCGGGTGCCCTGCTGGCTGCTGCCCTGAGAGGGACGGGGATGGGAGTTGAGGGGAAAGATGGAAATAGACACTGCTGAGGGCCCACGTGTCCTCAGTGTCTTCCGGAGACCCTCCGTCTTCTTTGCTCGGAAGCCAGGAGGCAGTGCCTCAGTGACCTTGTCCTTGCTCTGGGGTTGCCAGCTCTCAGGCTGGGGGCACAAGGTGCTGTGCTGCAGCTCTGCTTCCCACAGGTGACAGGCAGGTGCCTGGGAGCGGCACCCGGGAGTGGACTGTCCTCCCAGATGCCCCTGGCAGGTGTCCTGCCCCGCTTGGGTCACCCAGGTCTCCTGTTTTCCTTGCGCGAGCTGGAGAAGGCAGGGTTGCCTGGGCACCTTAGCTGGGGGTCCGCGAGGCCTCCCTGAACCCCTGCAGCAGCGTCCGCACTGCTGCCCGGCGCCAGCGTCTTGACTCAGACTCACAGGAAGGTTGCCAAGCAGCGCAGGAGTTTCACGCTCCACCCCCATGTCGCCTCGCGTGGCCGCAGAGCTGGCTGGGCTCTGACGTCCATGCAGGTGCCGCACCTGGGCCAGATGGAGACCGGGTCTCACCGGCTTCTCCATGGACAAGTCACCTCCTCCCGTGGCTGGCTATCCTCCTGCCCCCCAGGGACCTCCAGGCGAGGGCAGTGGTCGGCCTTCCTTGATGCCTTTGCAGTGCTGATCAGTTGTGCCGAGCATCTCGGCTGGACTCACCTCGGGACTCTCCTTGGTGTGGCATTTGTGGTGTGCTTGATCTGGTCGCTGTTCCCTGGTCAAGGCGGTGTCTGTTTCTCCCCTGCGGTCTCAAGGCCTCCCCGGGTGGCTGGCCCAGCCTCACCTGCAGGAGACCTGGAGACACGCACTACCCCGAGGCTGCAGTTGCGCCTGGCAGGAACTTGGCTGTAGCATCTGGCCCGCTGCTGACGTCCTGCTGGAACCTCTGTGGCTGACTTCTGCTCTTGCCACCTCACCTATCTCAAGTTGTCCTTGGCCATCCAACCAAAAAAACCTTGGTCCATTGGCACAAATGACCAAAGTGGGGCCTTTGGGGCTCTGCTGTGGTTGGGGTCCCTGGGTCCTGCCCGGTGGTGCAGGCCACCTGCTCATGGCCAGTCACACCATGGTGGCTCTGCTGTCTCCAAGGCCTGGCCTGTTCATACCCTCTGGAAGGAGGGGTGCCACATAGTGGGACTGCCACTCAAGATGCCTTGGGTCCCTCCCTTCAGACAGAGCCTGCTGATTCAAGTCAGAGGCGCGTCCCACCAAAGAGGCCTTTCTCAGGAGTCAGTCCTGGACCATGAGGCACTGTCTTTGCTGGTCTGGTCGGTGATCTGGCCCGACCCCCACGGTTCCCTTTACTGTGGAGCCATGCTAAGGCCACTGCAGCTTTCACAGTGTGGCGTCTGTCCCTCTCAGCGTCCGTGCTGATTTCTACACTCGGCGTGTGTAGATGGACTTTCAAGCTCTTTATTTCCTAACATACATAAAAATTTGAATGTATGTTCCATAGCTTCTAGGAAATACATGCACAAGTAGATATCCTTAAGAATGCTTTCAGAACTTGATTATAGAAAAAAATTAGAAATAACTTCAATGTTAGTAGGTGGAAATGGCTAAAGAAATTATTACATCCAAACTATGGGTTATCAGCATACTGTCAGAAATGCTGAGTTAGCATAGAAATAGAGAAAGCAATTATGAAATTCATTTGGAAAAATAAGAGACCCAGGATAGCCAAGGCAGTCCTCAGCAGGAAGACTGAAGCAGGGGGCATCACAATACCAGACCTTAAACTCTACTGCAGAGCAAGAGCAACAAAAACAGCATGGCATTGGCACCAAAATAGACAGGTAGACCAATGGTACGGAATAGAAGACACAGAGACAAACCCACATAAATACAGTTATCTCATTTTAGGAAAGGTATCAAAAACATTCAATGGAGAAAAGACAGCCTCTTCAACAAATGGTTCAGGGGAAACTGGAAATCCATATGTAGCAAAATGAAATTAAGCCCCTATCTCTCACCCTGCACAAAATTCAACTCAAAATGGATCAAGGACCTCGGAATTAGACTAGAGATCCTGCACCAAATGGAAAAAAAAGTAGGCCCAAATCATCATGTCAGTTTAGGACCAGACTTCCTTAACATGACTCCTAAAGCACAAGAAATAAAATCAAGAACCAATAAATGGGATGGACTCAAACTAAAAAGCTTCTTCTCAGCAAAGAAAAGAACCAATAATATGAAGAGAGAGCCTACAGAGTGTGAGAAAATCTTTACCACACACACTTCAGACAGAGCACTGATCTCCAGAATCTATAAAGAACTCAAAAAACTTAACACCAAAAATACAAATAACCCAATCTATAAATGGGCTAAAGAACTGAGCAGACACTTCACAGAAGATCTAAAAGCAATCAACAGATATATGAAAAAATGTTCAACATCTCTAGTAATTTGCAAAACTAAGATTTCATCTCACTCCAATTAGAATGTCTATTATCAAGACTACAAGCAATGATAAATGTTGGCAAGGATGTGGGGAAAAGGTACACTCACACATTGCTGGTGGGACTGGAAACTGGTGTAGCTACTCTGGAAAGCAGTATGGAGATTCCTCAGAAAACTTGGAATGGAACCACCATTTGACCCAGCTATCCCACTCCTCTGTTCATACCCAAAGCTATGAAAATCGACATACTACAGTGATGCAGCCCCATCAATGTTTATAGCAGCTCAATTCACAATAGCTAAATTGTGGAACCAACCAAGATGCCCTTCAATAGATGAATGGATAAAGAAACTGTGGTATACATACACAATGGAATATTACTCAGCAATAAAGAAGAATAAAATTCTGGCATTTGCTGGTAAATGGATGGAGTTGGAGAATATCATGCTAAGTGAAATAAGCCAAACCTGAGAAACCAAAGCCTGAACGTTTCCTCTGATAAATGGATGATGATATATAACGGGAGCGGGGGCAAGAGAAGAATTGAGGAACTTTGGATTGTGTAGAGGGAAATGGGACAGGAAGGGGTGGGGGAAGGAACGATAGTGGACTGAGACAGACATCATTACCCTATGTACAGGTATGATCACACAAACGGTGTGAATCTGCATTGTGTACAACCAGAGAATTGAAGAGTTGTGCTCCACTTGAATCGAAGCGCATTCTGCTGTCATGTACAACTAGATAGAGCAAATCATGAAAAATGCTGAGCTAGATCTACTGTCTTGAAGACACCTTGAAGGGAAGGGAAGCCAGGTGCAGTGGCACGTGCCTGTTGTCCCATGACTCAGAAGGCTGAGGCAGGAGGATCCCAAGTTCAAGGCCAGCCTAGGCAATTTAACAAGACCCTGTCTCAAAATAAAAAATGAAAGGGACAGGAGTGCCCCTGTACCCCCAAAACCCACCAAGATGACTGTAAGCCAAGCCAACCCAAGTTGCATAACGTGCCAGAAGTACACATGGGAGCAGGGCTGGCAAGGAAGGAGGAATGGCCCTTCAGGGGCCCTCCCCACCCAAGTCTGCGCACTTTAATCTGGAAGCTTCTTAAAGGAAGGGAAAGTGGGTCCTGTAGAAACTCCTCAGCCACGAGACGGACTGGCTCTGACAGCAGGGGCCCGGGTGCCCGCTGTGCCCGCAGGAGTGGCTGCTGCTGCATAGAGACCGCGAGACACGGGGCACAGCAGGGCGGTGGTGTGGCGGCCCCAGGGCAGCACCCGGCCGGCGGAGGGCTCTCAGTCACTGACTGCTCACAGATCCCGAACCTCAGGATGCGGGACCTATGCCCCCCCAGACACTGGAAAGATATTTTGTATGGCCCCAAATACTATAGTCAAAGTCCAGAGGTGGAAAACATTTGTGGAAAGGTGTTGGTGTCTAGTACGTGAAGATATTTAAAAATCAGAGACTTCAAGAGAAGACGGGGTTGGAGGCCCCACAGCCACACATGCGTGCAGGGAAGCAGCTGCTCGGGACACGTGGGCATGTGCCCTTGGCCAGCAGGGTGGCTGCGGTCACTATGCGGTGGCTACCAGTTGCAGTGCTGGGGAGGAACCCAGGGCGAGTGCTCTGGCACTGAGCCGCAGTGGTTCTGAGCGTTTCTAATTTTGAGACAGGTTCTAAGCTAAGGCTGGCCTTGAACTTGTAGTCCCCCTGCCTCAGCCTCCCAAGTCGCTGGGATTACCAGAAAGATCTTTTCAAGTTAAGGACAAGTTCCTTTGTCAACTTTGGGGACTCCATCCTGTGGAAGTACCACAGCCCATGGCGAGGGAGCAGGAGCCGCGGGAGTGAGCCCGGCCGGGAGCCAGTGCCGGGGAGCTGCTTGCAGGGGCCAGCAGTCCAGCCTGCAGTCCTGCCGGAGGACACAAGAGGGCGCCAAGACCTTGCGCCTGGCGGGCAGCCGCTCCTCGATCTGGGCAGTGGGGGCCACTGGCTTTGCGCCTGGCCCCTGCCCTGGCAGTGCCCACTGCCCTGCTGGGCTGCCTCAGGGGTCTTTCAGTGTGCAGGTCCCACCCGCTTGCGTGGGGGGGCCGGCGAAGGCTGGGCGGGGCTCCCGGACGGGCCTTCCTGTGTCCCACACTTGCTGGGCCTTCAGCACGTGGGTCGCCCCACACTCGCGTGTGAAGGGGCTTGGCGGGCACCGCAGGCCTCACGCTGCCATCCCAGGGTTCACACTCGCGTCTCATCAGAGAGTTGGGTATTTTTGTGGATGTTCTTCTTCCGCGCTTTGGAGTAACAGTGGGAAATGGCTGCGTGGGCTTCTTCCAACTACATGCTCTTAACCTTCAAAACTCAGAGGCCTCATCCAGGAGGGAAAAAGCCTCCTGAGTCTGGATTGTGTGTCTCTCTGTTGGCGTTGTCCGGGGGACTCCTAGCCAGTGGAAGTGTGCCCAGCCTGCAGCCCAGAGTTGTCTGCTGTGTCCACACGGCGCTCTTCTGGGGTGGTTCCAGGGAAGGGGCGTGGTGGCTCCTGTCCCTACCCAACCTCCCTCTTCTTGGTTGTAGGCCCTCATACGTGCCAGGTGTGGCCAGGGTAAATGACCAGACAGATGGACAATGTCCTGGCTCTGACCATCCCCTTAGAGGAGAGAACAGACCCAAGTTGAACCTGCCGGACTCCAGCTGGAGGAACCCTGGCAGGAAGTTCACCCTCTCATCCTCCCACTCACTGCAGACTGCTCCAGCAGGCAGCTGTGGAGGTGACGATCCCCAGCAGGGACATGTGCCTTGAGGCATGCAAGCTCCCGCACTTGCAGATGGAGGCTCCCAGGTCAGACTCCACTGCAGGCAGCCGTGAGCCTTGGTGCATCCACCCCTGCTCAGGTTGCACTGAGCAGAGAGGCCCACGAGTCTCCCGGCCTCTGTTGCTGAGGAGACCCGGGAGGTGGGTGGAGCAGGGCTGGAGGTTCCCTGGCTGCCAATGGGAGTGGGGAGGAGGGGACAGCACCTGTCAGGAGATGCGTTCGGATCCAGGAGTCCAGCCAGCCACCCAGGTGTGGTGAGTCTGGGCAGGAGGGGAGGGCCTGGGCTGTGGACAGAGTCAGCATTTCCCACGAACCCGAGGAGGGTGAGAAGGCCCAGTGGGGCTTCTGGATGTAGGTCCAGGTGACCAGGAGTCTGCATGGTGTGTGGGACTCAGGCACTGCGGCAGTGCATCTGAGCACCTTTCCTGGGGTGCCCGGCCTCGGTGGCCATAAGCCAGGGCTTTCTGTGCATCCAGCTGGTCCGCTGGTCTCTGCCCTGGCTGGGCCGCCCCTGCCTCTTCACTGTGCCCCTCTCCATGTCTGCCTCCTGCTGTTTCCCAAGTCCAGTAAGATCAGAAGTCAGTCAGATCCCGCCTGGCAGCCCTGGACTGGGATGCCCTGGAGCCCGTGGGCAGCAGGGCCTGCCCGGTCCCCCAAGTGCAGTGGAATACTGCTGCCCAGCTGGGCAGGGCCATGTTTCTCCAGGTGCTCGTCGGGAGCTTCTGGCAGGCCCGTGGAGCTTCCCGCTGCCTGGGCCGGCTTGCCGTGCTGCTGGCCGGGCAGGAGCCCACGCGGCCCCCGGCACAGGGGCTCCGCCTTGCCGTCTGTGTTAGTACCTACGGTGGCATCTGTGTGAAAGGTGGAGGCCCACTGGGGACAGTGTGGGTCATGGCTCTCGTTTGACAGCTCTCAGGGGGCCTGGGGCTGGCTGCAGCAGCCTCAGAGGCCACACTTGGGTCCCCGTGCCACACCCTCCCCTGCACAACCTCCAAAGGCTGTCCAGACCCGGACCCGAGGTGCGTGAGCCCAACCAAGGCGGGATGGTGACGGCCTGTAAGGAACCTCCCCCTGGACAGCGCCTGCTGACCGTGGGGGAAGGGCAAGCAGCTGGCCCAGCAGGCGGGGTGGTGCCGGGAGCAGCCTTGCCCAGGGGCCTGAAACGTCCTGCTGCGCTTCCCTAGATGGCACTGAAGTACCCGTTTGCCCCGGATCTGGTGGGTGGTGGGAAAGTCCAACCCAGTCCATCTGGAAGAAGGAGAGCTGCCAGAGAGAGGACGTCACGTGCAAGTAAGGCCAGGTGGGTGACGGCGCGGGGCCTCGGCCTCCCAGGACTGAGGTTGCTGGCCCTCTGTGGAGTGTGCTGCCTCACCGCCCACCCCCATCCTGCCCCACTCCTCCCAGTCCAAGCTCTAATCTCACCCCGAAGCCTGACTTTCTTAGACGGACCCTTGGGCCCCAAATGCAGGAGGCTTGAAGGCTAGTGGGGCTGGGAGGCCAGGTGCTCATCCAGGTGGAGGAGCAGTGACCCTAGGGAAGGAACAGCTGGACCAGGGGGCTACAGTGGGAGACCACTCTTGGGCACAGAGCAGTTCTAGGATTTGAGTCTGGCCGCGTGGTGGCCAGGCTGCTGGGCAGGCTGGGCTGCTCTCCCGAGAGGCCAGCAGAGAAGATACGGGACTGACCAGGGAGTGGGGGAGGGTAGGAACCTCAGGCTGCACCCATGGGACAGCTTGGGGACAGCTGAGACTGAGGGACACGAGGCCCACCAGATTCTGGCCTCTTCTGCATGTCCTTGCACTGACATCGAGGACGGAGGCCCCAAGGGCCCGATCTCTGTGTTGACAGAATGAGGTCTGTCCAAAAGCCCCGCTGGATATGATTGTCCGCTGCTGCTCCAAGATTCAGGAAAACCGTGTTTTTCATGTGAAAACAAAACCTGCTGCCCTCCTTAGCGTGGCACGGTGACGCCCTGTGTCTGCCCATGAGGTGCCGTGTGCAGCGTCCTGTGGCCTTGGAGCTGGGGCACTAGAGGGCCAGCAGCTGGAGGAGGGGTGGGGAGCCTGGGGCCACTGATGACCCAGGGAAGAAAGGAGTCCATCTGGGTGGAGGGAGTGCCACCCTGGTGTGCCCAGGCCAAGCTCTGCGGCCACCCTGTGTTCCAGCAGCAGTGCTGGCCTGGAGGAGCCTGTGAGGCAGCAGGACCAGCACGTGAGCGCACGCCGCAGCTCCAGAGGTGCAGCGCCACTGCTGGAACCCAGGACCACCGCCCAGGACCGCAGCTCCAGAGGGTCAGCACCGCTGCTGGAGCCCAGGACCACCGCCCGGGACCACAGCTCCAGAGGGTCAGCACCGCTGCTGGAGCCCAGGACCACCGCCCGGGACCACAGCTCCAGAGGGTCAGCACCGCTGCTGGAGCCCAGGACCACCTCCCTGGACCTGGAGGCCGTGAGTATGCGCACGCTGGTCTGCTGGCTCCTGCCCCCACACTGTGGGGATGTGTCCTCTCTGCTTTCAGAAATGTGTGGGGCATTCCTGAAGCACCGTGGGTCAGAGGGCAAGGGCCTGCCCAGGCTGCACGGGGAGCCCTCGGTGTGCTGGGCCCTGAGGGTGCAGCACAGGTGTCCACCCCCAGCAGCGGCACCCCAGATGGCACCTGCTCCGCTCCACACAGCTGTGGGTCCCACAGAGGCTCTGGCCTAGGGTGCCCAGCGTCTGGAGGAGACAGGCTGAAGCTCACCGTCCTAAACAGACTGGCCCCCAGCCCCTCCCAGACGTTTTCAGTTCTAGCATCTTCCCAAGGAGTTCCCCTGGGAGCCACGCCTACCCGTGTGAGCAGCACAGGGAAAGGGAGGCCGGCCTCCCAGTGAGCTCTGGCCCGCCTCCCAGTGAGCTCCAGCCGCCTGTCTCCACCCTGCTCACCAAGGGCACACGCCTGGTCTCCGGGGCACCCAGCCTGACGGCGCTCTCAGCCCTGCCCTAGGTCAGCCTGGGGCTCGGCTGCCACAGCACTGCCTGCACAGGAAGTCCCAAAGCCCATCTGTGGGCGCCGTCTCTATTGTCTCCAGCAGCCTCAGGCCAGGCAAGGTGCTCAGGAGAGCTGGCTTCCAGGCAAGGTGCTCAGGAGAGCTGGCTTCCCTGCGGATCCCTAAGCTTTAGCTGGGCACAGGCATCTAACAAAAGGCACGTTCCCACCTTCCCCGCAGCCAGGCAGGGCATGCGACTGCTCTGGCCAGCAGGGTGAGACAGCAGGCTTCACTCTCCCTGAGCCTTGCCCTTCCCTCCCCCTGACCAGGCAGCCATCATGGGCCCCAGTAAAGGCCTGACTGAGGATTTAGAGCAGCAGGCTGTAGAGCGACTCTCCAGCCCTGGGAGCACGACTCCCGGAGAAACGGATGAAATCATCTGGACCTCGGGCCTAGCAGCTGAGCCTGTCCTCAGACACGTTCCATTCGAGGCCAGTGTGGCTTTTCCAGTGAGAACCCTGCAGGCGCAGGGTTAGGGCGCAGGGTGAGGGCTGCAGAGAGAAGTGCCAGCAGCATCCAAGGTGACGGCCTCTCGGAGCCCAGCACTCCCAGGAACACAGGCTGGGAACCGCGGACTGGAAGCTGGGGCCCATGGGGTCACCTTAGATCCCGCCCATCCACTGGTGCCCGCTGGGCCCGCCGGCTCCACAGGCGCCAGAAGGCTGTTGGATTCCTCTCTAGCGCAATGAAACGCCAGGCACCTAGGCATGGTGACAGAGGTCACGCGCCACCTTCCTGGGCCCTGAGGGGACAGGCACCAGCGTGTGCAGGACAGGCCGGGAGCTTGCTCGCCCTCCCAGTCCTCTCAGCTGGCCAGACAAGGCTACGGGGCCTCCTGAGTGACCGCCTGGGGGGCGGACAGGAAGCCAGAGGCCTCTGGGGAAGCCCGGTGTGAAGGCGAGGCCTCCCGCAGCAGGTGGGAAGTGAGCTCGGGGAATGGAGACCTTCCTGAAGACAATTAACTCACAAGCTAGCACTCAGCCTCCAGTAGCAGAAGACAATGCACCCGAGGAAACACAGCAGGGCGCTGGGGACTCACGCTCCAACGCCAGGGGACTCTGAGGCAGGGCCAAGACATGACAAGAAGTTTGGATTTGAATCAGTGGACGAAGCCGAGCAAACCCCCGGCATGAGGCGAGCCAAGAGGAGTGGCAGGTGGCAGACACAAGCAGAGGTTCTAAATCCGAGTGGAGGACGGTCCCCGAGCCTCAGCATCTCCTGTGATGCTCCCGTCCAGAGCCAGCGAGGGGAGCTCGAGGCCAAACACAGGGCCCCCAGGAATGGTGTGCTTCAGACAGAAGGCCACATGGCCTCCCTGCAGAGGCAGGTGACAATCCTGAGGTCAGGGTGGACGCCAGTTAAGGCCTCTCAGACTCGCCCCACTCAGACCCGAGAGTTAGGGCACAGCCCCTGTGCCGGGTCTCTCTTGGAGCTGCCGGGAGACGCTGGGAGCCGGCCCTGTGCCGAGGTCTCTCTGGGAGCCACCACGAGGCGCTGGGACCCAGCCCCTGTGCCGAGGTCTCTCTGGGGACAGGATTTGGCCACAAGGAGAGGGGCATCGATAGCTGACCAGTTTGGGAGACTGAACGACAGGCAGGCGAGCTACACTGTGCAGCTACGGGGGCGGGGGCTGGTCCCATGGGGAAGTCTGCTGCATCGCGTGGCCAGTGCACTCCCCCTGGGTAGCGGCAGCGGGGCTGCCCTGCTCGCCATGACTCAGCCTGCTGAGTCCAACCTGGGTGTGTTGCAGCTGTAGCAGGTGAGGGGTGGGGGGCTGGAGGTGCGGGTCAGTGTGCCCCAGGAGGCAGGAGGACCCAGGGCTGCCTTCCTCAGGGTGGGGAGGTCCGGTGCTGCAGGCGCCTGCTGGGCCTCCCGCTGCCCGAGGCCTCCTTCTGTTTGGCCTTGTTCTGGCCTGGGCTGGGCGGAGCCTGGGTATGGAACAGGTGTGCGGCTGACCGTGGGGGAGCAGGCTGGTCCTGCCGTGTGGCTGTGGCAGTGGTGGCCTCCAGGGCACTTGCAAGGCTCAGCTGGGGGCCGTGGTGGGTGCTTCTCAGCAGGCCGCCTGGTGTGAGCCAGCGTTAGCGGATCTTCTGTTCACCACACATTCAGACACCTGGTGGGGCCTGTTGGGGACACCAAGATGGGCAGCCTGAGTGGCCGATGTCCTCCACAGAGGGACAGCATGAAATCCCTGGGGGGCTGCACTCTGCGCCTGCCAGGGGGCGTGGGCAGGAGCCCAGCTCTGCAGGGCCGTCGCCTGCCCTTCTCACTTCCTCTCTCCTCCTTCTTCCCAAAGGCCCAGAGGCTGCAGGACAAAGTGATGAGACTGAAGCTGGACTCGAGCTGGAGCAGAGAGCAGCCCCCCGCAGCCTTCACGGGAGGCCTCGCTCCCCCGCCAGCATCACAGCCGCCAAGTGCAGTTCTTAACAGGAAGCCTTAAGAGCCAGATGTCACGGCACCGATGACGGGAGGACGGGCTCCTGGCAGTGGGGCTGACGCTGGTGCTGGTGTGCCCTGGCCACACCTTTCCAGCACCTGTTGATTCTGAATAAACCTGGGTTCTTAGTGAGGCTGCAGGAGGTTTAAACTGCATTAAAAGGAGATGCTGAGAACAACGCGCGGCTTCCTTCTCTTCACTGGGCTTCTGCCAGTCTGGGTGACAGAGCTTTGGACTGGCGGCAGCTGGCACCTGGGGGCACCCTAATCACAGACCTGACTGCAGGTGCAGGGACCTGTTTCCCGCAGTCGGAGAGCGTGTGCCCAGGTCCCTGCCCAGCAGAGGTTTGCCTTGGGCCTGGACATGGCCAGTGTGGACACGTATGTTTTTCCTTTTAGTTACGATAGTTTTGCTGTATATATTTTGGAACTACCTTATTAGACGCCTACAGTTTACATAGCAAACACTGTGGATGTTTTCTCTGTGCCTCTCTCTCACTTCTTCCCTTGAGGTCTTCCGTCTGAAGTGACTGCTGGCTTCCCACTGCCGCTTTGCTTGTGGGTATGCGGAGCATCTTCCCGTTCACTTCCACCCTTCCTGTGTTTCCTGAGCACCTTGGGGAAACCATTATGGGCGGGCCTTGTTTTCAGGACCGGGTCTGTCAATCTCGCTTTTAATTAGAGTGGATGCCCTTACATTTAAGGCAGTCATTCACAGGTCGATCTGAAGTCTGCCATCTTGCTATTGGTTTTGTATATTTTGATTTTGTTCCTTTATTCTCCCTTTCCTGCTTTCTGAAAGATGAATAGAAATGTCTCTGACTCCCCTCTGGCTCTTCTGTTGGAGGGTCTGCGGGCCATTCCATGCGGCTCTTCTGATGGAGGGTCCACAGGGTGGTCTGTGCGGCTCTCCGTTCTCACCACGTGGCCACAGCATGCACCCTCGGCTTCGGGTGGCTCTGGAGGCTCCACCTTCCAGAAGCTGCAGGGCCCCACATATTTCTTGGAAGTTCTGCTCGTGGTCTCTTAGCATCTTTTCTCCATGGTCGACTTTATTTTTAAGACTATGTATTTTTGTCTTCCTTGCCTGAAACTCTGTTTTCCAAGTGGTCTAATCTGTTGGCGATGTTTTCCATTGAGTTTTTAGTTTGGCTTATTGATTCCTTCATTTTGAGGATTTCCACTTGATTTTTTTCTGAATCCCCATCTCTTACTGAGGTGACCCACCCCTTCCTGTGATAGTCTCGTTCCCGCCATCACCCTTCACCTCACAGGCTGGTCCTGCAGAACCTCATCCACCGCTGTGCCTGGTGCTGTTGTGGTGCCGTTGTGCTGGACGTCCTCCTGCTCACCCGGGTCCTGGGGCTGGCGTCCTTCCTGCGCTGCCCACTCGCTGTCTCTCACTCAGGAATGGTTTCCGCTCCTCTGAAGAACTTTGGCTTCTAGGATCTCTTTGTACTGCGGTCTTCGTTCAGCTGCAATCAATTCACTCAGAATTTGTCTGAAAACAAACGTAGTCTGCCTGTATCTGCTTAGGACAGAACTCAGCAGGCAGTCCCCATCACCCCAGCACTTTAAAGATCTTACTCCACTGTCCCCTTTTCCCATGAGTTTTGTAAAAATTTCAGAGATTTTAGGGGTTGGGGTTGTGGCTTAGTGGTAGAGCACTTGCCTAGCATGTGTGAGGCTCTGGGTTCGAGTCTCAGCACCCCATATAAGTAAATGAATGAAAAAAGGTCTATCAAATCTAAAAATATTTTTGAAAATTCAATTTATGAATTTTTTCACCTCTGGTGGCTAAAATTTCACCTTATGGTGGTTTCTTTGAAGGAGATGTCTTTTTTCTCTGATTGTCTTAAATAGCTTCTTCATCCTGGTTTTAAGCCAACTGTGCTGTGCGTGGCTGCAGTTTTCCTTTCACTCACCTTTAGAGAAGCCAGAACTTCTAGAATCTGGGAGTGAATATTGTTCATCAGTTTTGTGGAATTCTCAGCTCCCTCCTTGCTCTGGGAATTCTCTCAGTTCCAGGACGGCGCCCTGCATGGGCTGCCCTGCCCATCCCTCTGTGCTTTCCATTCTTTCATACTTCAGCTTGATATTTTCTGAGACATAGTTTGGGATTTACTAAGTTCATCTTCTGCTCTGTCCTGCAAAAAACCAGTGAGGTTTCTCTTCATCAAAAATGCAGCTCATCTCACAATAGTTAAAGAATGGAATCGACTAGATGTCCAACAGAGGACTGGAGAAAGAAAATGGATGGAATATATGATGGAGTATTAGTCAGCCTTCAAGAAGAATGAAATTCTGGCATTTGCTGGTAAATGGATGGAGTTAGAAAACACCATGCTAAGTGAAACAAGCCAATCCCCAAAAACCAAAGGCCAGTTGTTTTCTCTGATATACAGATGCTAATTCACAATAAGAGGGGTGGCATTAGGGAAGAGTAGAGGTACTTTGAATTAGGCAGAGGGGAGTGAAGGGGTCTGGGGGTAGGAAGGATAGTAGAATGACTCAGACATTATTATCCTATGTTCATAGGTGACTACACGACCGGTGTGATTCTACATCACCTACAACCAGAAGAATGAGTGTTACTCTCCAACGTATGTCTGATGAGTCGAAGTGCATTCTACTGTCATGTATGACTAATTAGAACCAATTTTTTTAAATGTGCTGTAGCTGGGTGCCTGGGCATGGGGCACATGCCCTAATCCCAGCAGCTCGGGAGGCTGAGGCAGGAGGATCGTGAGTTCAAAGCCAGCCTCAGCAACTTAGCAAGGTCCTAAGTAACTCAGTGAGACCCTGTCTCTAAATAAAATGTAAAAAGGGGCTTAGCTCAGTGGCGAAGGCTCCTGGGTTCAATCCCTGGTACGAAAAAAGCATGTGCTACGGGCTGGGGTCGTGCTTAGGAGAGTGCACCTGCCGGCAGGCACAGGCCCTGGGCTCTGTGCCCAGCACCCCCAGAAGAAAAGAAAGGAAGGAGTGAATCAGGTGTTACTGTGGGGAAGGAAAGGAAGGAAGGGAGGAAGGAAAGAATGACACCCGTCGAGTCTGGGGCGCGGGAGGCTGCGCAGCCCTCCTCGGCGAGGCCCCTGTGCATGCAGCACGTCCCTGCGCCCTGCAGTCCCCTGAGGGCCCTGCAGGCGTTGGCCATCATGCCGAACTGGCACAGCTCCCAGCAGCTCCTCCTGGGACTTCCCGTCCCTGCTGCGGCCACCAGAGCCTGCTGTGCGCCTTCCCCACGAGGCCTCTGGTTATGAAGATTGAGGGTCAGATTTCAGATCTGTATTTCGGCCCCAGGATGTCTGTTTGTGACCGTGCTTAGACGCCCTTCTCTGTGACGCTGCCCTCCTCCCTTCCCCATGTCTTCTAGGATGCTGTCTCACGGGGGGGTCTTGTGGTCCAAAGGTGCATGTTAAAAACCCAGTGTGGGGACCCAGGGGGCGTCCTGGGGACCTGACTCTCGATGCCCAGCAGGCGAGGGGCGAAGATGCCACCGTCCACCGGCTGGAGCTGGCTGGACCCACGCCCTCTCTGCAGGACTGCGCTGGGCTCCCTGGACCCCGTGCCCTGCATGCTCATGCCACCTGTGCAGCCAAGGCACCACGCAGCCCAGCCCAGCCCTTCCCAGGGCCTCCCGCACCTGGGGCTCTGAGCCTCTGGGCTCCCAGGCTCATCCTGCCCGGAAGCCACCTTCTGTTCCCAGGGTGCCTGCCAATCGCTTCACTTTCCGTGTGTTGCTCGTGAACAGAGTACAGGTGGGACTCCAAGACTGGCTGTGTTGCAGACGTGTGGCCAACAGGCGAGGTGGCTCCTGACTCCATGGCCACGCCCCTGCTCCGTCCACACCTTCCACCGGTGCATGCTGTGGTCCAGCTGCTGTCCGTTGTTACCTCCTCATCCTTCCCAAGGTGCGCTGCACTCTTCATCTGTCAGGAGTCACATGCCCGTCACATTCCCCCACAATCGGGGGCGAGTCTGTTGCATTTTGAGCTCGAGCTTCAGCTGACTCTCTGCTTCCCACCCCAACCCCTCCCTTCCTTTCCTTCTCCCAGCCTTGGTTGAGGCCTAGAGGATGTCTCATCTGCCCCTTCCGCCCTATCTGGGTCTCCAATTGTCAAGCAACAGATCCCCTGGGCCCTGCTTGGAAGGTGCTCCCAGCCTGGTCAGGGAGAACATTCTGGAAGCCCTGATCCTGTGACTCAGCCTGCTCCAACCTGGCCTGCTCCCACTGGGCCTGCTGCCAGCTGCTTCCCCACCTCTGACCCCTGTGTCCTTGAGTCCTGCACTGGAGCATTGGGGTGGGGTGGCCTTGCTCCCTGTTGGCACCCAGCAGGTGCCATCTGCTGCTGTGCTGTCTCCCCTAGTGACCAAGTGAGTCTGGGCCTGTGCCCCTGGGTCTGCGCTCTGGTGCTCTAGGACTTGGCCCAGGGCGAAGCCAGGACCCTCGGGTGTCTGCTGTGCTGCAGGGGTGCGTGTCCGGGGTCGCAGTGGCTGCAGTGGGGCCAGCCTCGCGACCAGCAGCAGTGGCCAGTTCTTGGAAGCGTCAAGATCCATTGGTGGAAATGGCCAGGGACGAGTGGGTCACTGTCTGCAGCCACTCCCAGGCGCCTGGCCCATCGGGGCAGGATGCTTGGTAAACCCACCTGGCCGCAGCAGGGCCAAGGGGGAGGGGTGTGGGGCCCAGAGAGGCAGCTGCCCTGCCCTGCCCTGGGGACCACCACCCCAGGTCATGACAAGGTGTGGACGAGGGGCAGCACCTCAGGTGGCAAGTGTTCAGCAGCGCGTCTACTCTCCACTCTGCCCAGGGAGCACAGCCTTGACCTGGTGCCCAGGAGCCTCAGCGTCCTGCACTCAACATGAGCACCAGGAAGATGGTCAGACCCACAGCTGTCATGGGCAGCCCTGCCCAGGGCAAGGGCCGCTGGGACCCCTGCAGCTCCACCCAAGTATCAGAGGACTCCTGGTGTGGAGCCTGGCTGGGCCTGGGACCTGTGGGTAGGGGGAGAGTCCAGGTGACTCCAGTGGTCCTGAGGCAGCTTCCCACACACTGGCCAAGGACATCTTGTCCTTGTCGGGGGAAGAGCCAGATGGGGTCAGGTCTGCCTAGGGAGACATGGCTGTGCCAGTGGGTGCCCAGTCTGTCTGGGCAAGGCCTCTGGGCCGTAGAGCTCCTGCCTGTCCCTCTCTAGTGGCCAGGCAGGGGCTGGCAGAGTAAGCCTGATGCCGGAGGCACAGGAGGGCAGTCCTGCTGGGCTTAGGCTGGCGCTGGGGGATGCAGGGGCCTGCATAGTCCCCCATGAGAGAGGCACATCTTCTGGCCGAGAAGAGCCAGCACAGGGCTGCTGAGGTCCGGAGGGCACAGAGCCGGTGGGAGACCTTGCCTGGGCATGAGTCCACCAGCCTGATTTAAAGGGGAGCAGGCAGGGGACCTTGGCCCTGGGAAAGGTGTGCCAGCCAGCCCTGGGCCCCCCCTGAGTCTGCTTCCTGCAGGTGGTGACTTCCCTTCCAGCAGAGCAGCCTGGTGGGGGGCAGGGTGAGCAGGGGGTGGGGAGCTTCTCTCAGAGGGCAGCGGCCACCCTGGTAGCATCCAGCACCCTGCAGGGTCTGGTAAGGCCTCCCTGCAGCTGCTGGGGTTACAGAGGGGGCAGGTGCAGAGCCACCCCAAGGGCAGAAAGACCTAGGAATCCCCACTGGGTTGGGGGGACCCTGAGTGTGGACAGGAAAGAGGGTCCATAGGAAGCCCTCTGGGGTCTTCTCTAGAAGAGTTGGCACTCCACCTGGAGGGAGGAACACAGGGCCTTTCCTGGCAACCGTGCCCACTGTCCACCTGGCCCCTGGACACTGACCAGGCGCCTGCCCTGGAAATGGAAGTGGAGGCTGGGGTCCAAGAGGAGGAGGTGACAGTGCCCTTCAAAGCTGGAGTGTGAAAACACTCATGTTGCTCCAAGAGGCTGTTCTCCGCTATCCCCAGAAGTGGGTCACAAACTAGCTTACCTGTGAAAGATCACCATGTTTTTGGGAAATGAAGCCCCACTTCTGAGTACGAGACTCAGGAATACCATAAGGCTAAAACAAAACCCCCCATGAGACTCTGCCGAAGCCAGTGAGGTACCGTGGGGAGGGAGGGCCTCCGAGGGCTCTGGACGCAGGCGGCTGTCACACACGGGTTTCCTCCTTGCTGCAGCGACCCCCGAGGTGCCGGCTGTAGGACTGGCAGGAGCAGGGCTCAGAAGGAAACCCCAGCCTGCACCCAGGGTGGGTGCACCTCCCTCCCAGGGCGAGTTGCCTCCTCCCCCTGGCTCTGTCTGTGCTGGGGCTGCACAGAGTGGTCAGAGAATGTGATTCTCCAGAACTTTCCTTTCCTGTATTGAAAACTGTGTGTGCTGTGTTCGAGTACCAAGCCAGGTGCCAGAACCCTGGCGTGACATCCCCACCACGAGTCCTGCTCCTGGCACCTCCACACCAGGTTCCCCACAGGAGCCCCACATGCTGTGGACCAAGGCTCACAGGACGTTCCCGACTCTCTGTGCTTGGTGACCTCCGGTCTGAGCCCGGGGCAGGGTACTTCCTGGAGAACTGCAGGCTTTGGGAATACTGTTCCCCGACAGGCCACTCCACACTGTTCCTAGAGGTCTTCCCCAGAAACCCCAGTTTCCTCAATCATTTACTCTTGCAGTAAAGACCAGTTGCTGGTCAAGCAGACTGGATCAACACAGGGAAGATCCCTCCTCTCCCCATACTGGGATGTCCAGGGCTGATTCCAACCAGGGAAACAGGGATCTGCGCAGTAGATAGACCCTGGGAACACCTCCAGGGGAGAGTTCAAAATCCCCCATGAAAGAAAGTTTGTTATGCCACCTGTCAGTTCTCAGTGACGCAAAGCCAGTTTGGGATGCTCTGTCTGGGTTGCCTTGTCACAGAGAACAGAATTATCTCAAGGAAGAAGCACATTGAAAAAAGAAAGGCCACAGATGGACTGTTTTGAAACTAAAGCAATCATTCAGGGAAGAGATCCCCCCTCAAAATATCCTTGCTCAGAGGCCTGCAGCTGCCAGTCTCTCAGGCATCAGCCTGAAGGACATTCTTGTCCCCTGCTGAGAGCCACCCTGGCCATGGGCTGCCCAGAATGCAGAAGCACACGTGTCATGGGGGATGTAGGGGTACGGAGCAGCTCTCTGGAAGCACTCACCTCCTGGGCTCCACTGCAGCTCCACTGCCCTGGCCAAACACCAGCAGGGGCAAATCCTGCACCTCTAGAGCACGTGGGAACACAGTTTGCTTCTCCTGCCCATCCCTGACCACACCACAGGGCCTCAGGGGATGGGGGAAGCTGCAAGGAAGAACAATGGTGGTGGCGGTCGTGATGGCAATAATGGTGGTGTTGGGGATGGTGGTGGGGATGGTGATGAGGATGTTGGTGATTATGGTGGTGGTGATGATGGCAATAATGATGGTGGGGATGGGGATGATGGTGCTGATAGTGATGGTGATGATGGCAATAATGATGGTGGTGGTGGTGATGGTCATGGTGATGGTCATTGTTTAGTGATGGGGATGAGGATGGTGGTGCTGATGGTGATGGTGATGATGGCAATAATGATGGTGGTGGTGGTGATGGTCCTGGTGATGGTCATGGTCATTGTTTAGTGATGGGGATGAGGATGGTGGTGATGATGCTGGGGGTGATGATTAATGGTGATGGTGGTGATGGAGATTAGGATAGTGGCGATAATGACGGTGTTGGTGAGACAATGATGATGGCAGTGATGACAGTGGTGATGGTGATGATGGTGGAAACAGTGATGGCGGTGGCGGTGGCGGTGGCGGTGGCGGTGGCGGTGGCGGTGGTGGTGGTGAGGGAAATGGTAGCTGACTCCTGTATAGTCCTGCTACACTAGGTGCACATGAAAATCAACTTCATCTGCATTACATGCCTAAGTGGTAGGGAGCCTCATTATTCCCACTTTGCAGATGAGTACACTGAGGCAAAGGGGAGGTAGTCAGTCCCCAAGGTCACACAGAGCCTATACTCTTTGCCAGTTCTCTGCACCATCTCCAGTGCAACTAGGACAGGTTCTGTTCCCAGTTGGCCTTTGGGATGTTTCCCTGTGGGAAGCGCTGTAATGATCTTGATCATCCATAGGGCAGGGGAGAACTTCAGACCAGGTCCTGAATGATGGTCAGATAGAACAAAACAAGTCTTGCAGACCCAAGCATCCCTTCAAGAACTTCCTGGCTGGAACACAGCAAAACAAGGCCCTGAGACCTGCAGGGAGGACTGGATTCTCTGGCTGCAAAACTCCTTTGAGCCCCTGCCTTGGAAGATACCGCAATGCTGTTGCCCAGATCGGCCTTGGGGAGCCTGGGCTCCCCCTAAGATGCCTGGTGGGGAGGGGAGGGCTCGTATGCTGCCCTCTCTACCTGTACCAGATGGCTGCTTAAGAAATCAGACCCCGCCTCGGCCTTGTTCTCAATGGCCTCATCCTCTGCCCTCTGTCAACAACTGCCTGGTGTGAGGCCTGCCCCCAAGGAGGCCTAAGCTCAGGCATCAGGGCCCACCCGCTCTGGCCTCTGGGAACCAGCTTCAGAGGAATCTGTGGTCTGATCCACAGCTCTGGGCTGCACAGCCTCCACCCAGACCAGGCTCCTTTGATCCCTTATCAGAAGAGCCTGTTCTGACAGAGCCGGGTCAGGCAGCAGGAGACTAGCTGAGCTGGCCAGGACCCGTGAGCTCGGAAAGAGGAGGCAGAGGCAGCTCCAAGTGTGTGGTCACCAGCTGCCTGGCCTGCATGGTCACAGTCATGGAGAGGCCTTGGTGAGTCTCCTTGCTCCTGGGGAAGACCACGGCTGATTGTGTAGTGCAGTAGGTCTGAGGACAGTGCTGACGGTTCTCAACTGAGAGGTCAGAGGCAGGGCCATCTGAGCCAGGATCTGGACTTGAGTCACCATGCAAGACAGAGGGCAGGCATGGGGCTGGTGGAGTGGGGAGCTGCGGCTATGGAGGGTGAGCATGGTGGCAGAGACTGGAACCCCAAGGGGAGGCAGCCTGCAGCCTAGAGAGAGAACACTGACATCACCTTCTGTCATCACCAACCCTGCCACCCCTCCTGCCAACTCCTGGGCACCCAAACTCAGTCCCAGTCAGAGCTCCAGACAGTCTCCTGTCCCCTCTCCACCTCACTCTGCCTCAGCTGACCTGCAGGGCCAGCACTGGGTGGGCCAGGCAAAGGGCGACAATCTCCTAGGCTCTGCCCAGGTGGAGGTGGTGCCTGCCGAAGGCTTTACAGAATTTAGGGACCAAGTCTCCTGAAGGCAAAGCTGGAGACTTAGGGAGGGGTCTGCTCTGGGTGGACACACCTGAAGCTTCTTTCTAGCCCCAACTAAGCAGTCCATGGTCAGCACAGCAGGCAACTGTTCTAAGGGAGCACCCTGTCCCAGGCCTTCCACCCAGCCCCAGCCTCACAGAGCAGGGCTTTAGGAATGCACTCAGCAGTGACTCTGCAGGCCTGGCCAAGGCAACTCAGGGTCACACAGGAGGGCAGATGGGCCGAGGTGCCCAAGACACCTGACTGAGGCCAGAGGCCATATGCATTTAAATCAAGGACTCTGATAGTTCCCACAGCCTTCTAGAAACAAGTAAGGAGCAGGAGGGGGGCCTGAGGCCGTGGAGGAGGTAGTGTCCCCTCCAAGGCCAACATTTAAACTGCAAATGAAACTGTCTGCTGCCTTTCTAGACATTCTACCCAGTGGAGAACGGGGGAGGTCAGTGCAAAGGTGCACAGTACAACCTGGGGGGGCAGAGGCCGGGGAGGTGCAAGGGTGGTGGCTCCCCCTGCTCTCCCCTGTCAGCCTGTGAACTTCCAGCTGCTTCCTCAGGCCTCTGCTCCATGCTCATCCTGGCCCATCAGACTTCCACCGCCTCCACCACCCGGCCCGTCCCAGAGGCCAGCAAGTGCTCAGGTGTGTGGCTGGCCACACCCAGTGCTCTTCCTGCCACACCTGGAGTTACCAGTAGACTCACCTCTTCAGAGGCATCTTCCCTGTCCACCCCTCCAACAGCTCCAAACCAGAATCCTGCATCTGCCAGCTGGGGCCGCCCGGGAGGACGCCTGCCCATCCAGCTTCCCTCTCCACTCTTGGATGGAGGCCCCCTCCACATGCAGCCCTTCCCTGAGTTGGGGGTGGTGGTGCTGTGGTCTGTGGTTCTACCCCCAGTGCCCAGAGAAGGCTGTGCCCACCAGGCATCTTCTACAGAGGAAGTGCTCAGTTTGCAGCCTCTAGCCAGCCCTAGCCACCCCCTGAGACGCAGCCATGAGAGGTCTCTGCTGCCTGGCATTCCGACCCAAAGTCACCCTCACCCAGTACTGGAGGGGTGCAGCAGCACTCAGCACCTCTGGGTACCCTACACCTCCACACCCTCCGGAGGACAGCAGGCACTCTTGAAGAGCCTGAGGCCCCACAGGCTTCATCACCGGCCGACTACCTGCGCCAGGGCCGCAGGAGGGCGATGTCGAGTAGCGCTGCAGCGGCCCCAACTGTCTCCAACGGTCCCCGCCGCCTGGTGTGGGCACCCCACGCAGGTCCCAGCAGAGCAGGAACACCATTCAAGGCCTGAGGGTGGGGGACCAGCAGGCGAGTGGTCAGGACAGCTCACTTCCCCACCCCGCGGTCCGGTGCTGGATTAGGTGCTACAAGTCTGGCTTAGGGTCCCGAACCGCTGAGGCCAGGGTCATTGCAGCAGGCTGGGCTCTTGGGGAGCGGTTATGAGGTCCGGAGCCAGAAGAGGACGCGCAAGTGCTTAAGGAAGCCGGCCGGGTCCGGGATGGAGGGCCAGCGTCCCTCCGCCACCGCCCGGAGCACAGGTCGGCCCTGAGTCAGGCGCGCCCCTCCTGTCGCCCAAGGAAGCGCCGGGTACCCCGGGGTGGCCCAGTGCCCCCGCCCCCCCCCCCCACGCGGCCAGGGCAACACGAAGCCAAGCCGGGTGCCTGCGATGCCCTGTCCGCGCCCCGCGTCTCCTCCGTCCGGCCCGACCGGCTTCCTGCGCGTCGCCAGGGACTTCCTCCCTCCAGTGCCCCGCGGCCCCGGGGCGCAGACCCCGAGACGCGGGAACCCCGGGATACGGGGAGGCAGGGGCCCAGCCAGGGCCGGGAGGGGAGGGCCCCCGACCAGGCCCCAGGGGAAGGGGCTGCGGGCGTGGGCCCCGCCATGGCGTGTCCCGCCGCCCCTCGGCTCCCGGGGCCTCCGGGACCGGGGACGCTCCTGGCCAGCGTGGCGGGGCGACGAGGAGCCCCTCCCCGCCGGCGGGCTCCGCAGCGCGTTCTCAGCCCAGTCTGGCGGCAGGCGCGGGCCGCGGGACACACGCCACTGCCGGCCCGCCCGCCCCGGAGCCCGGCCCGCGGCCGCGCGCCCCGGCCCGGCTCGGCTGTGGCGGCCGAGCGAGCTTTGTGACGTCAGGCGGCGTCACGCGGGGCTGACCCGGCGGCGCGGCGGCGGGCGGGGGCGGCCTCGGGACGCGGCGGGAGCATGGAGCCGCGGGCCGGCTGCCGGCTGCCCGTGCGGGTGGAGCAGGTCGTCAACGGCGCGCTGGTGGTCACCGTGAGCTGCGGCGAGCGCAGCTTCGCCGGGATCCTGCTGGACTGCACGAAGAAGTGAGCGGGGCGGGGGCGCGGGCCGGGACGCCCCGGAGTCCCCGGGGACACTCTGTCGCCGGACCGGGGGCCAGGGACCGGCTCGGGGCGGGGCGGCGCGGCCCGGCGCCCGCTTTCGGTTTCCGCCCGGCCTGGGTTTCGGGGTGCGCAAGCCGGCTGCCGCTGGGGGACGGGGGGCAAAAGTGGCTGTCTCCCAAAGTCGCCGCGACTTTCGGGGCTGGAGAACGCGCGGCCGGGCGGAGGGGGCTGCCGGCGCCAGGCCGGCCAGGGCGCACGCGGAGCGCGGCGAACTCCGCAGGTCTGCGGTAATTAACACACTTTTCTTTGTTCAGAGGCACTGTTGAATTTGACTGTTTGCAGAATTGTGAACCCCTCAAGAGGGGTCAGACGTGCTATGGCCTTGCCCCGTCACTTGGGAGTCACTTGGGAGCCCTGTCTTTGCGTGGGTCCTCAGGCTTGTGGGATCCGCGGGCGGGAGCAGCTGTGGCTGCTGCGGGTGTGGAAACCCTGCTGTGGGTCCAGGAACCCATGCACAGAGGAGTAGAAGATAGAAGTTATGGGGCCAGCGTCCCTGCCAGGGGGGCGGCCTGACTGGAAATGCACCTGTGCACTAGCTGCAGGGACTCCTGAGCAGATGAGCCTCCTGAGCACTGGTCACGTGGCGGTGAGCTGTCACTGCCAGATAAATGATTAGGCATTAATCATCTCCTCTCTTGCTGGGCTTTATTTTGGAACTGGGAGCAGTGGATGCCCCCTGATCTCGAAAGCCCAACTTTTTGCTTCCCCAAAGCCTAGATTTTTCCCGTTGTGTGAACAGAGCCGAGACTGTCCTTCTTTGACAGTGATCCTGCTGACATTATCTCTTCATTAGATGTGCCAGAAGCCATTTATGCACAGGTCATGTGACTTAACATATGGCCTCCCGTGTGACTGTTGCCCTGCTCTGTGTTGGCTACCACTGGGAGTGCCTGACGGAAGGAGTGACTCTCAGGGGCCGCAGAACAGCCACCTGGGACCTGGCATGAGCAATGGGTTGGGGTGTCTGTGATCCCCCCACCCATGGCTCCTCAGCCTACTGGCAGGCTGGGCTTGGTTCTGGGTCTGCCAATTGCACTGGCCTTTCCTCCCTTGGGAGGGACACTTGCAGCAAAAGTCCCCAAGCTCTGGGGATGAGGTAGGCCAAAGCAGCCCCAGCTCACGCTACGTTGTCTGCAGAGGCAGTGGCCTCCCCTCCCTGAGGCCTGGGGAGACCGGCTGGCAGTCCATACCCCGTCACAGAAAGAAGCAGGCCTATGGAGGCCAGGAGCCGCAGAGTGCCTGGGCACCAGGGCCACAGCCACCTCGAGCTGCGAGCTGGGTTTTGATGGGCTCAACTCTGCTCTGCCTGTTTTTTTCTGACTTTGGCTGCTCCTGGGTCCTTGTGGGGAACCCAAGGATAAGCTTGGCTTTCCTGCCCCTCTAACCCTCCAAGGCCTGGTCCTCAAACTGCCCCTGCTTCTGCCCTCCCTGGCCTGCCTCCCCTGGTTTCCGTTTCCAGTTCTCTACCCACAGTGTTGAGTTGCAAAGCTAATGTTTACTGCCCTGCCTGTCCAGCAGGAACCAGATTGCAGCCTACAGGCCGGTCCAGCTGCCATGGGTGGTGGGGTGTCGTCCTTGTGCTGCAGGGTCCAGGTACCTGCCCTCCCTGGGTACCGTGTCTCCTCAGTGGAGGAGCACTGCTCCTCACCGGCAGCAGAAAGCTGCCGGGTGCTCTGATGACCCATGTTCACCCACCCCAGAGGACCCTGAGGTCCTGTCAGGCAGGCTGTGTCACTGTTTCTGGGTGCCGATGGTCTTCCCTCGCTCAGATGCTTACCTGGTGGCCTGGTGGGTCACTGCGTGGCCCCTTTGCTGGAGTGAAAGGGTCACGTGGGACACAGGCTCCCGGGTGGGAGGGCTGAGGCAGGGCCAGCTTGGGGGCTCTCTCCTGGGTTCTCCCCCGTGTGCAGGGGGAGAGGAGCTTGGAGAGGCTTGGGCTCAGCTCGAGAGTGTCCAGCTACAGTTTGAATCTGCTGTCCAACTACAGTGTGGCCTGAAACAAGCCTTCAGCTGCTCTGGGCCGGGTCTGTCCACGCATTCATGTGTGTTCATTGAGCACCTACTGTGTGCAGGGACTGAGCCCAAGGCAAGCTTCTCCATCAGTCCCCACTTCCTGGCAAATCTGAGGATCCCTTCCACAGCCCTGATGACGGAGTCACGTCTGGAGGGGTGGAGTGATTTGGGGCTGTACCTCTGGCTGAGGCCCTCAGGTGGTGAGTCCCTGGCTGAAGGGTGGCCTGACGACAGACGATGTTCAGGGTGTGGAACAGCTGATCTTGTGGACAAAAATACAAGGGCCACTACCTGTGGCCCCGTAACCCAGGGCCTCCAGCCTTGATGTATATAGTGTTTTTCAAACTCAGCGGGCCTGAGTCACTCACAGTGCATTACCTCATGGACACCTGGTCCCATGTGCTGGGAAGATCACTGTGCCATCCTCTGTGACTAGGACCCCAGCTACCGCCTGTCCCCCAGCAGAAGTTCACTGCCTCCTGGCCCATGCCCCTCCCCCATCCAGGACGGGCTCAGCTGCCAGGGGATGCTCCTGGGATGGAACCCAGTGGTGTGGAGATGTCCTCCCTGCCCCAGGTAGCAGGAGGGACAAGCATCAGGACTGGTCTGCAGGGACCCTTCTGGCATGCTAGTCTTGGTGACTTCTCCGTGGGGTGCCATCTGAGCAGTGGGTGAGGGGACATGGTGATGGAAGGGTCAGGAGGGCCTGGCCTGTGCTGCTGGGGGAGCCCAGAAGGCTTGGAGCAGTCCAGGATGCTGGGGCCCCACTTTCTCCCCAGGGTCTGCAGGAGTCAGTGCCCACAGGGCAGGGCAGGTCCCAGCGTGTGCCCTGGGGAAGGAGGTGCTCTGGTCCAGGTTGTGGCTTCTCCTGCCAAACTGCTTGCCCTGACTCCAGAGCAGAGGGCTCTGGGAGGCCTCTGAGCTCCAGCAGGGCAGGCGGCCTGTCCTGCCTCCTGCAGGGCCTTCCTGCCCCTGCTCCCTGGTTCACTCTGGCCCTGCAGTTGGCTGTCTAGGCTGCAGAAAGATTGCAGGCACTTCCTAAACCAACGCAGTGGACATGCCGAGGGGGGCCTAGTGTTGGAGTCAGGCCATCTGGGGCTGCAGCTCCTGGCAACATGGCTCGGTGAAGGTTTCCACAGGCACCGCTCGGCTTTGCACACCCCGTGTTTACCCGCCCCTGCAGGCAGCAGGCGGCAGCAGGATGGCCTTCCCACAGAGGCTGGGAACAAGTTCCAGGGCAGACAGTGGGGAGAGGAGCCTCGGCTCCACGGAGGTGTCAGTAGCCTGTGTGTCCTGGGCTGAGGCCCGGGCCTCCGGATAGAGATGGCTGCAGGCCGGGGCAGGCTGAGTTCTGGCAGGTGGCCAGGGCTCTCCTCTTCTTGCCCGTGGGCCAGCCTTGGCCTGGGCTGCTATGGGTGGACAACTGGGCTGAGACCCTCAGGTTAGTCCCTAGGGACACAGCTTGGCCACTGGAATCCTGCTGAGGACCTTGGGCCAGGGCACGATTCCCTGGGCCTGTGTCCTTGCAGGGCGCTTTGCAGAGGAAGAGAACATTGGTGACCCTAGGGAGCTCTGGGTCTCTGTCTCGGTACTGCCAGGCCAGGGAGCCTCTGTCCCTGGGACTGGGCTAGTGCCAGCCATGGCTGGGCCTTGTGGGTAGCCAAGGCTGCAGTGCTTGCTTCTGGGCCCAGGAACACTGGGGTTCTTCCCAGACCGCACCTTGTGCCAAGGCTGTCTCCGTGCTTTGGAGGCCGTGGGCCTCTAGCCACAGGACCGCTCAGCCGGGACAGGTTCTCTGGTCCCACTGACCTCACTCTCCCATCCGGGACCTGGGAATGGAGATGCTGAAGGGTCAAGGGAGCTGAAGTCCCTGCAGGGCCACTGCTGTGAGCGCCACGGGGCCCAGGTCTGCCCCAGCTGGGGTGAGCCATTCCCACTGTGTACCGGCCAGGCAGGGGTGGGTGTGACCCTGGCAGGGCGGCAGCTCCAGGAAGGAAGTGTGGCTGCCTGCCGTGCCAGGGCACTGCCGTTTCAGCAGGGCCGGCTCCTCTGGGCCTGGGCTGTTGCCGTCCGGTGGTGGTATGGTGGGGGTCATCAGGAGGATGGCGTGAAGCTTGGGCGGCTTTCCAGGTTGATCTGCCCAGGAGGGGACCAGCCCTGGCCTATGTCTGGTAGGCGGGGCTGTGGCTGGGTTGAGGCCGTGTCTCCGGCCAAGAGCCGCGTGTCCACCCTACACATGCGGATCCCCCTGAGGGGACTGTGCAGTGAGTGGGCAGACGCCCAGAGCATGTGGGCTGCAGGCCTGCAGCTGGGGTGACCCCGCCCCAGCTGCTGTGCAGGTGGCAGGTGAGGAGGCTGCAGAACGTGTTGGGGACCCCGGGAGGGAGACAAAGCCCACTGCAGAGATGAGCGGGGACTTGGGGGGATGAGTGACCAAGGGCTGCCCGGTGGTCTGGTTCTGTATCCCTGGGCCTGGCCGGCAGGAAGGGCTCTCCGGGCCCCAGAAGGCTGCTCTGGGGTGTAGGCTGGGTTTTGGGGACCTGTGGGGATGTGGAGCCCAAGGAGGCTGGGGACGATGGACAGAGGGAGCAGATGGGGAGGAGGACACCAGAGGGAACCCCCACTTTACGGTCATGAAAGTGGGCAGGAACTAGGCTTTGGCAGGGCCTGGGAAGGACTCTGCAGCCCAGGTCCGTGGCCTGCAGCCTGCACCTCGCCTTGCAGGTGCCCTGCTGCCTGGCCCATTCCACCCTGGATGCTCAGGGCCACACTCCCCACCTCCGGGTGGTCTGCCCAGCTCCTGGGGCTCACTGCCATCCAGGCCTCCCAGGGCTGCCTGAGCCTCTCCAGCTAGGCTCCTAGTCACCACTGCTGCTCCGTGGAGCTGGGGACTCCCACGTCCCCTTTCCCTAGCATCCCCTCCTTTGTGGCCCTACAGTGAGTCCTGGGGGAGGGCTTGGGGCAGCAGGTTGGTAGCAAGGTTCTTCCAAGTCATGATGGGCAGGGAGACTGGGTAACATGGCTCTGAGGGTCACTGAAGCAGCAGGGCCACCGTGGGACTCTGGGCTTTGAGAGGTGGTGGGGTCTGGGAGGGCTGTGATCTGGTGGCCGCCTCTGTCTTCTCTGGGCTGCAGCCCTGCGCCTGACCACAGGCAGCTCCCACCCCCACAGGCAGGGTCAGATGCCCAGGGCCTGGGGGCTCCCGGGACAGGCCTAGGGGCTGGAGGCTGACCTGGGGTCCCCAGCCCCTCTGGAGAGGACGGAAGGGAACCAGTGAGCAAGGGCCTGGACCTCCAGGCCAGTCGGGCCACATCTCTGCACACAGACCCATTCCGAGGCTCCTGAGCTGTGCTCAGCCATGAGCTCTCCTTCCTCTGTGGCCACGGCTGCAGGCCACGTGTCCCGGGCCTACGTGCCTGTGTCCGCTTGTCACTCAGACAGGTCGTTCGTGAGGGCCTGCTTGTCCTCTGACAGCCCAGGGATGCCACCCGGCCATGGCACGTGCGGCCACCCGACCTGCTGAGAGAGCCAGGCAGCAAGGCAGTCCAGCGGGTCCCGCACCTGCTCACTTCTCTCTGTCTCCCCTGCCAGGTCCGGCCTCTTCGGGTTGCCCCCGCTGGCTCCGCTGTGCCTGGCTGACAATGCCCCTGCCCTCGGCTGCCATGGCCCGGCCCCTGAGGAGAGGGACGGAGAGGTGATGCAGCTGGGCCCGGGCTCCCCGCCTCCTCCCTGCAGGGACCAGCCCCCCGAGGACCAGCCCCCAAGGACGGCCGGCCCCGAGCCGCCCCCACCCCTCGTGCCGCCGCTGCCTGCTGGGAGCCTGCCCCCCTACCCACCCTACTTTGAAGGCGCCCCCTTCCCTCACCCACTGTGGCTCAGGAACACCTACCAGCAATGGGTGCCACAGCCTCCGCCCAGGACCATCAAGCGGACCCGGCGGCGTCTGTCCCGCAACCGTGACCCTGGCCGGCTCATCCTGAGCACCATCCGCCTGCGGCCCCGCCAGGTGCTCTGTGAGAAGTGCAAGAGCACCGTGAGTCCCCAGGAGGCCAGCCCTGGACCCCCAGCTGCCCCCAGGGCCCGCCGGAGGCTGGGCAGTGGCCCAGACAGGGAGCACCCCAAGCCCGAGGAGCCGGAGGACAGCGACCCCATGGCTGCGGCCACTGCCAGGAGGAGCAAAAGGGAGCGGCGGGAGGAGGAGCGGGTGCCCGGGGAGCAGGTCCCGCGCAGCCCGGTCATCAAGATCTCCTACAGCACCCCCCAGGGCAAGGGCGAGGTGGTCAAGATCCCCTCCCGCGTGCACGGCTCCCTGGAGCCCTTCTGCCCACCCCAGGCACAGGCCCCGCAAGACGGCAGCCAGGACCCTGCAGCTCCGCGGGACCCAGAGCCCCGGGGCGGGGGGGACCGGCCGCCCAGCGGGCCCTCGGCCTCCATCCCCAAGCTAAAGCTGACGCGGCCGGTGCCTGCCGGCTTGGACCTGCCACCCCCCAAGATCCGCCTGAAGCCCCATCGAGGGGGGGATGGGGATCGCGAGCCCCTGTACCGGGCGGAGCTGGTGGAAGAGCTGAACGGCTGCCGGCCGGGGCCCCGGGCCAGCCCAGGGCTGGAGGACTTGTCTTCCGGAAGTTCTGGCGAGGACGATGACTTCAAGAGGGGTCCCCAAGGAAGACAGGGACATGAGGGCCTGGCTTTCCTGGTCAGCTGCCCCAAGAGCAGGACGGACTGCCCCAGCGAGTCTGCCTGCAGCAGTGACAGCCTGGACGAGTCCAAGTCCTCCAGCTCCGAGGCCACGTCTGCGGACACCGGGGACCTCTCGGCCGGGGACGCACCGGGGCCTGCCTCCTCCAGGGACGCTCACCAGATGGTCCCCCCCCTCACCGTCAGGCTGCACACCCAGAGCGTCTCCAAGTGCGTCACTGAAGACGGAAGGACGGTGGCCGTAGGGGACGTCGTGTGGGGTAAGATTCATGGTTTTCCTTGGTGGCCAGCGCGTGTCCTTGACATCAGCCTTGGCCAGAAGGAGGACGGAGAGCCCTCTTGGCAGGAAGCGAAAGTCTCATGGTTTGGGTCTCCGACGACGTCATTCTTGTCTATCTCAAAGCTCTCCCCTTTCTCTGAATTTTTCAAACTGAGATTTAACCGTAAGAAGAAGGGGATGTATCGGAAAGCTATAACCGAGGCTGCCAATGCCGCCAGACACGTGGCCCCAGAAATCAGGGAGCTCTTGACCCAGTTTGAGACATAACTGGCTCCCTGACCAGGTGAGTTTGCCTGCTGACCGCTGTCCCGAGCTCGTGCTCACCTGCATCGAGGCTGCAGGGGCTGAGGGAGGCAGGGTGCCCCCAGATGGAGTGTGCGGAAGGGGCCGTGCCTGCTGCGCTGTGTGGAGCCCCGGGTCCACCGCAGAGGTGCTCAGAGTACGCCAGTTACGTGCTGATGCCTCAGAACAAGCTGAGTTCTGCAGCCATTTCCAAAGGAAGCCCCAGGAAGGGTTTCCTTGCACTTCTGTTGGACTTCAGAGGAGGGATGGGTCTGGACTGCCCGGGAGCACTCTGGGAAGCCACCTGCACACCTTCCCAAAGCCTGGCGCTGTGTGGCCCTGGCACCTTGACTGGCAGGACGGGGCGAGGTGCTCTTCCACCGCGTCCTCCCCCTGCGTGGTGGCTTAGGTCTCCCACGACCTCGTTCTTTTCTGTCGGAGGTTCTGGGTTGGGTTACCTGCAGGGCCAGGTGCTCCCAGTCCTGGGAGACACTCCCCTGCTCCCAGGGTCAGGGTCTCCTACCCCCTCCCGCCTCCAGGAGCCTCCGAAAGGCCTCCCGCCTTCCCAGGGAGGTGCTCAGAGTACGCCAGTTACGTGCTGATGCCCTGAGGTTCCCAGGGAGCCTCTGCCTCTAGGGTCCTCACAACGCATGAGGGCCAGAGGGTGGCTCTGTGTCCCTGTGGGGCATCACCCCATGGAGTCGGGGGAGTCAGGGGCCAAGTCTGAGCCCACGTGGGGCATCTGGAGAGGCAGGAGGGCTGCGGCCTGCCCTGCAGTCGTGGGCATGTCCATGCCTGCCTGGTGATGGGTGCCAGACTGCCCCTGCCCCTGGCTGGCACCCTCTGTGCTTGTCTTCCTGACTGGGGGCCAATTAGCGCTCATCCCAGGGGCTCAGAGACTCAGCCAGGGCCCTGCACCAGGGCAGAGCTATCCATTCACAGCCCCAGCTGGGCCTCTGCCCCGTCCTGGTGATCTCCAGTGACCAGTCTGCCTGGTCCGCCTGCTTGCACCCTGGCTTCCCGGCTGGCCTCAGCAGGCTGTCTGACGTATGGCTGGGGAAGGGGCCCGGTGGGCTTTGAGCCCCGTCACTGCTCTGCCTTGTGCACGGGGGTCCTAAGACAGGAGGTGGTGAGGAGGGCCCATCGTCAGGGCGAATTCCAAGGCTGCCTGGCTGTCCAGGCTCTGCCCTGCCTTGTCCTCCCGCCTGGTCAGTGGGTACCTCTGCCTCCTTCCTCAGAGGAGGCACCAGCCCCTTTCCCAGACCAGCCCCTTTCCCGTCCATTCTGGGCCCTCGTGTGGGAGCCAGGCGGGCACACAGACAGGGTGGGGTGGGAGCCTCTGCAGGCCTGGGCACGTCTCGGGCGCATGTCCTAGCCATGGCCCCCATGGAGGGGAAGAAGGAAGGCCAGCAACACTTCCCTGGGGTCTCCCTACTGAGGCCTGGCCTAGTAGGAGCCCTGGCTGCAGGCCACCTGCTGGCCTCACCCTCTGCTCTGTCCTAGCCCCCAGCTTCACGGCTGGTCTTTGCTCTGGCGGAGTCTGGAGGCAGTGTGGAGGCTTGGCCTCTTCTCAAGCATGCCCCTTCTGTGTGCCTTAAGACCAGCTCCAGGAGGAGGGTCACCAGCTCAGGCCTCACGACACGACCTCCAGTTGCCAGTCACAGTGGCTGTGGGGACTCAATTGTAGGGGACACGATCCCTGTAGGTTCACACTAAGGGACTAGTGGGCCCTGGGAAGCCCAGCAAGGCGGAGGCTGTAGGTCAGAGAGCCCAGCCTGTACGTCCAGGGCTGCTGTGTTTATCCGGAAGCAGAGGAAGAATCTCACCCAACTGGTTTGCCTGCCCAGAGGCTGCTCCTCCTGGGGGCCTGGGCCACGTGCTGCCGGCAGCCCCGAGTGCTCTGGCGCCCTCACCCTCAGTGTGACAGTGCCAGTCGTCAGCCTAACCCGCGTTCAGCTGTTCTGAGGACCAGATGGGAGCCAGGTTTCTGTCACCCAGGCCACTTGGGCTCAGCACTGACCAAGCTGGTGGCTGCAGCCTGGGGCCTCCTGGTGGACGTTGGCATGAAGTGTCGGAAGTACTGTTGGGGGGAGCCCACATCCTGCTCTTCGGAGGCAAACTTGGGGGTCCCGCCCTGTGGGAAGGAGCAGTGCCCTGAGCAGAGACTGGTGGGGACCTGGGAGGAGGAGGCTGCCTGGGGCTGGAGCCGGGCAGGGAGGCCGGGTGGGAGGCCACCTGCAGCCTCCTGGGGTGACTGGGGCTGGTGCAGCAGCTCCTTGAAGTCCGGGGGCGGCACCGACGCGTGTCAGGAGCAGTGATGGCAGATGAGCAGGATCTGCCCCCTCCCAGGGCGTAGAGCTCAGCACGCAGCCCTGAGAGACCCTCGCCAGCCTGGCACGGGCAGGCCCCTGGACCCTCAGTGGGGCCTGTGCAGGCTGCGTGTCCCTAGTGGGGTGACTCTCGCTGCTCCTGGTGAGCCCTGGCCCAGGCCTGGAAGGCCCAGCTGCCTCTGGGTGGAGGCACAGAGGCTGAGTCCCTGCAGAGTCGTGCCTGCAGTGCTGCAGCCTCCGTGGGCGTGAATGACAGGCTGGCAGCCTCCCTCGGAGGTGACCCCTGCACTCTCTGATTGGCACAAGGGTGTGAGGTCAGAGGCTGTGCTGGGGTGAGGGGCTGGAGGCCAGCTCTCGGGGTCCCTGTGCCTGGGAGCTGGGTGCACACCCCTGTGGATGGGGCAGGCGCCCTGTCCTGCCCTTGGTGCTGCTTGTGGCCCTGCAGCAGCTGGCCGGCCAGCTTTGTCCTGGTGACAGGCCTGAGACCCCAGAGATCTGTGCAAGCCCTGCCTGCACCCCGTGTCCTGGCCGGGCGGGGCACTGAGGGGTTGGTCTGGGTGCTCAAGGCCATGGCACTGCTCCTCACTAGCCTGTGGTCCTGTCCACCCGCCTGAGGGTGGGAAAGTCATGGAGGTCCTCACCTGAGTTTAAGTCTAGGGTCCGAATCACACACAGGCGTGCAGGGAAGGAAGGCAGAGCAGCAGTGAGAACCTTGGCCTGGGCTGGAATCTGGGAAGGCTTCCTGGGGGAGGCAACAGCAGCCCAGATCCCAAATGGAGGGCCAATCAGGAGCTCACGGGATGAGGGTGGTATGCAAGGCAGAAGGCGCATCAGGGCACATTCCACGGGGTAGCCCCGCTCCAGGGGAGCCGTGGGCCTGCTGGGCCCAGGCTCAGGCTGTGCCTGCAGAACTGCATGTGGCCATGAGCAGCCTGCTCTGAGCACAGGGTGTGGTGGCTCGTGCTGGGCCTGGCGGAGGGGGGTCCGTGGGCCTGTGCTGCTGCTGGGCTGCCCCCCTGCCCTGTGGGGGCAGTCTGAGCTGGGGGTGGGCGCAGTGGTCTGGCAAGGGAGGTACCCAGGGTCCAGCTGGAATCGTCTCAGGGCTGGGCGAGGTGCCGGCCCATGCTGGGGTGATGGGCAAGGGCAGACTGTGGCAAGGACAGGGCTGCGTGAGGGGTGGCCTTTGCAGCCAGAGAGGTGGGAGGTGCCAGGATGGTGGGTGGCAGTTTGGGGGCAGGAAGAGGGTCTGGCAGAGAGTGGGCAGTGCTGACCAGCCTGGGAAGAGGTGGCCTGTGGGGACCCCAGGGACAGCCTTGTGACTGATCCTGATTGGATGGGAACCTTGCCCACGGCACACCCAGTTCCACAAGAGGTTTGGGGGTGCCAGGTGAGCAGTCACCCAGGGCAAGCCGGGGGGACAGTCTCCCCAAGGATCGGTCAGAGACAGCACCTCTGCCCTGTGTTCTGGGAGCCGTAGGGGCCAATGGGGACCCTTCCGTGACACCTGGGAGCCCAGACCCCTCCTGGGGCAGGGCCACAGACTGGGCAGGTGGCCAGGGCCTTGCACTAGGCTGGAAGCCACAGCTCCTCCCTGAAGGGTGGAGGGCTATCCCAGGCCTGAGGGAGGCTCATGTCTGGTGTGGGCAGCTTCCTGGTGGGGGCGGAACGCCACCGTGCGCTCTGATGGTGGGTCCAGCTCCATGCTCCCCGAGCTGCCAGCTCGTCCGGGGGCCTCCACTCAGCCGACTCCTTCGTGTGAACTTCCTGTGGCCACAGTGACAAGCTGCCACAGATGGGGCCCGGACGCTCCTCCCACATCCCTGGAGTCAACAGCCTGACGCCATGCTGTGGGCAGGACCGCACAGCCTTGCGCTCTGGGGAGGGCCCTCCTGCCTCTCCAGCACCCAGGGCTCCAGCCCCTCCTGGCCTGTAGCCGCCGACCCCAGTCCGCTCTGGGTCCTGGCTCTTCCTCCAGGTAGTGCCCCTGTCTGAGGGCAGGACCCACTCGGGCTCCCTCCTCTCGGGTGTCAATTCCCCATGTGCTGCGTGAGTGTCTGTGGGTGCTGGAGGTCCACGCCAACCTCCAAGACAGAGGGAGCGGCCAGGCCTGGGGGCCCTCGGGTGTTGGCCCTGCCTGGGGCAGGGCTGGAGCTCCCGGGTGGAGGGTCTGAGGGGTCTGTGCAGAACGCAGAAAACCTTTGTTCCAGAAGGATCTGCAGGGGCAGAAGGCCCTGCCCGGCAGCCAGGCCTGGGAGCACCCGGCCCTCCGCCTCCCCCTCCACAAGGTTGATCCCAGAGATGTGAGGATATTGACCGGGATCCAGCGAGGTGGCCGGTGCTGACCCAGACTGCGCAGTGGGCTGGTCCTCTGGGTGGGAGCCTGGTGCCCTCAGGCTGCTGGTGGTGTGAGAACGGCCCTGAGCTGAGCGCGGCAAGCGAGCTCCTCCTCCTTCCAGCTCTAAATAACACATCCTCCTCCTGAAGACGGCCGTCAGCGACTTCCACGTCCTCTCAGGGAATTCAGGTCCTCCACGAAGGCTGTAATTATTTTGTTCCAGAAGGAAACTAAGGCCTGTAATTCCGAGCCTGCTGCGGGGGCTCCGGCCATCCCGCCCCAGCTCCAACAGCCTGTCCCTGCCTGCCACCTCCCTGGGCATCGGGTGGGCTCCTACGGCAGGTGGGCAGGCGGTTCTGGGGTTGGGTTCTGGCGTGCAGTGGTCTCGGTGTGCCCCCTGCACCCTGCCTGCCTTCGCCGGCCTTCGGGTCTGAGGGCAGCCCCCTCTAGAGGCCCTGACGCCAGGCGTCCCAGTGCTCCTCGGGTCCCCACACAGTTATTTAAATCTGCACATGTAGAAGTCAGTGTGTGCGCACTGTGCATTATTTTAAAAAGGAACGTCTACTGTACTGTGTCCGATCCACCCCAGGAGGGACCCCGCAAAGCCAGCCAGCAGGTCGTGAGAGCAGCCCAGCGGTCCTAGCAGGCCCTTGGTGCGTGGCCTGGCCTGCAGAGGGCCTCACACTCTGCCCCCAGGGGCAGCATCTCGCCCTCTCCCAGGCTGCACCCGTTGGTTGAATTCGGTTTGCATTTGTAAGATTTCTGGGTCTGGAATCTAGTCGGCTGTGCTCTGGGAGCAGCCCAGCCTGCCTCCCGCTGGCCCCTCCCGGGCTCTGTGTCCTGGCTTGTCCCTCGGCTTCCAGCAGAGCAGGTTCACAGGGGCCCTGACCTGGGGGCCTGTGCAGCAGCTCACAGCCGATCCCTGTGTCCCTGACCCCCACGGGGACACCGCCTCCTTCCTCCTCTTCTGTGTGAGTCCTCCTAAAGGCACGGATGCTCTCTGGGCAGGTTGCTGCCCAGACGCTGGTGTGGAGGGACTGGTGGGTCTCAGGATCTGCCCCAGTGCCCTTCTGTGAAGATCTGGAGGCCCGGAAGCCTCCGCCACCTGGGCAGCTGAGCTCAGCTCTGCAGGCCTAGCCCTGTCCAGCCTGTGGGCCCTGAATCAGTGCTGCTTTTGCCAGGAGAGGGAAGGTTTCTCTGAAGATCACTGTTGTGGGATACGGAGAGGTCCCGGCCATCTCCTCTCAGGCCTGCCCTGCACTTTCCTAATGAGGACCACGGCTGAAGGACATCTGCGGCTTCCAGAGGCGGTCTGAGTGTCTTTTCAGTGAAGCATGGGCACCTCCTTTTGGCCCCTGGAGTCCCGGGTCGAAGGGTGGAAGAGGCAGTTTCCAGGTATGGCTCTCCCCCACCCCGAGCCCACGGAGAGCTGCAGCGGCCTTGGCCATTTCACAGAGGTTTGAAAGGGGCACCCTGCCCAGGGTGACCGTCCATTCTCAGATGCTCTCCAGCCTGGTGCTTGTTGACCTGTGGGGTCGAGGTGGGCTGGGGATGGTGTCCACAGCTCTGGGACCACGGCCACTGAATGGCTTGGGAGGGTCTGCAGACCCCTGGGCCTCACCCTCACCTGTGAGGGATATGCTGATACCCAGGGACTGGGTGGTCACTGCTGGTTGGTGACCAAGGAGGAAACATTGAGGAGGTGGTATGGCCGTAGGGAGGCCTGCTGAGCCTGGCTGTGGGGGGCAGGGTGGTGGCCAAGGCTGACCCAGGAGCGGAGGTGCTTGTGCCCATCAGGCCCACAGCACCAAAGAGCAGGCAAGCATGGCACAGGTGCCCTGGCCAGAGATGCTGGCAGTGCTGGCCGCGCCTGCCTGTCTTGGGCAGCAGCTCAGTCCAGGTGTGTGTGCATCGCCGCGAGAGAAGAGATCTGCGTAGGGTGCTGTGACCCTGACCTCCCAGGGCCCAGTACTGCTGGACTGTTCTGCAGGCCCTGAGCCAGGGCCTCAGCTGGCTAGGGCAGGGCTGCTGCTCAGGGTGGCCTTCGGGTGGGTGTGGGGCCCTGCTCGGGGCTGTGCTCTGGTTTGCACACAGCTTGCCCTCCTTATGGGGAGTGCGGTCAGGGCTGGCGGCGGGGGGTTGGGCCTGGACCGAGGTGAATGGACAAGGTAACCCTCTGACCCCAGCAGTGGAGGCCTGGCCACCTTGGGTGCCTCTCCCGGATGCTCCACCTTCCATTCACATAGATGCCGTGAGGCAGGCCTGCACAAGCCAGGCGTAGGCCTTGGGGGTCCCTTCTCAGGCTCAGTCAGGCTCAGAAGGGGCTCCCGTAGAAGTATCCCAGACGAAGTGGCCCATCCTGGCCTGCCCAGCTTTCCCCGAGGAACCCCCATCACTGTCCTTGGCCATTGCCATCCTCTCTGTGGAGCTGGATGCCAGGGCTGGTGCCCCTCCTCCACTTCCTGGGCACACCTGGGTGAGCTGCCCCCTGTGTCCCCACCCTTGCTCAGCACTGGGGAGGGGTCCTGCAGTCATCACAGGCAGTGTGGCTGGGGCCAGCTGTCCACCCTGTCCTGGGCCCTGCAGAAGGCAGGTGCTGGCACTGGGTGGTGGGGGTGGGCTCAGTCTAGCAGCAGTGGGCGGGGTCTCCAGACAGGCCACGGCCTCCATGGCTCCCCCGTCTGCCGCAGTGCAGGGTGCCCAGGGAAGCAGGCTGCCGATGGGCTCCCCCACCTTCCCTGGAGCCCAGTGTTTGCCCGTCGGAGCTCCTGCATGGGGCACACCCTGCCAAGCCCCTGAGACTCACAGCAGTGGCCCACTGTTTCCTGGAGGTTGTAGGCAAAGGGCTCTGCCCGCCAAGGTGGCTGCTCTCGGTTGCTGAGTCCCGTGGCAGGGCTGTGTGGCGCGGGTCCAGCCCTGCAGTCCCTCGCCTGGGGCCTGCTGTGTGCCAGGTCTGCGTGCGTTGCTCTCCAGAGTGCCCGGCCCACTTTACCGAGGTTGGGTGCTTCCTTGGGTGGGGCTTGGGCGGGGTTGCTCTGGGTAAGGGTGGTCACCACTGAGCCCCCAGCAGCAGGAGGCCGCGGGCAGAAGGGCCAGTCCTGCACACCTCAAAGTCAGGCTGCCCTGTGTGAGCAGGGCACCTCCTATCCCAAGACACCGAGCAGGGGTCTAACCCGACTTTGCTGTCCGTTCTGCTGTGACCCTGCCTGGTGGGCCTCTTCAGGTGCAGTCTGGACTGTGTGGCCCTGGGCAGGTGCAGTTGCAGCCTCCTGGGGCTCTTGGACATGGAGGCTGCTGTGCTGCCTTGATACTCCCGTGGTCTTCCTCACCCCTCTGCCCAGGGCCTGACCTGAGCCCCCAGGAGCCTGGCAGGCACTGTCCGCCTCTGCCTGACTGTCCTGCCTGTCTTTAGCAGAGTCCTTTTGGGTGTAAGGCCCCTCCCATGGCCTGTCTCCCTGGAGGGGGTGATGGGGGTTCCAGACAGCTGACCGGCCCCCTGAGCAGCTGAGTGTGTCCAGGGGCTGGTGTGGGGAGCCCTGTGTGATGTGTCGGGTTCTTGGGAGGCCATGGGCCTGCAGCAGCTGTCCAGCCGTCCTGGCCTGGCCTGCAGAGTGCTCCTGAACACACGTCCAGGGACGTCCTGTGGGACACGCTGCTCTGCAGCCTCTTCATGTCCACTTTGAAGGGTGGTGGCTGGGCACCCAAGTGTCCCCTCGTGTTTCTGGGTGGCGCCCCCTTCCTGCTCCTCCAGCTTGGTGCTGGCGGCTCTCTGGTGAGAGCAGGAGCTGCCCGCTCCGTGCCCGACTCAGGCTCCGCACCGCACTGCCGCTGAGGGGACCACTGTGCTCGCCCGACCGAGCAGTGGACGCACTCGACTCTGGGCCCTCTGCTTGGGCCTTCGGTTTGTGGGCGCTGTGGTCCTGCTCCTGCTCTGTCCCCAGCACTCGGCCCCTTGGCCGGTCAGGGGCTTGTTTCATTCGGCGTTGCCATGTGACAGTGACACGCCCCCACAGTGGCTCTGCACAGCATCCTGGTTATTTCTCACGATTCTCTGTGCCCATGGCCTGCGGTGTTGGCCAGGCTGGGACAGCCAAAGGGGACGGCGCTGGGGGCTGCGTCCACACACACTCACACGCTTATCCAGGGTCTGCCCTCTCCTACCCTGGGGCCCCCTGTACCAGGGGGATGTGTCCTGGTGGAGGGGGACCCTGGGATACCCCCAGGCTCAGCTGCTGAGGGGACATGTCCTTTCAGGGGCCATCAGTGCACAGGAGGGCCCCCAAGAGAGTCACACACTGGGTTTCCCTGCCCAGTGAGCCTGTGGCCAGAAGAATCCAGAAGAGTGCGCTGCTCCTCATACCCACGTGGCTTCCCCACTGCTGACTTGGGCTGGCCCCGGGTCCAGGCTCTCCAGTCATTGAAGACCCTCCCCTTTCCTCAGGTCATAGGCACCCGAGGGTGGACATGGAAGGCCTAGTGGGAGCTGAGGATCTCCGGGGTCCCTGGAGAGCTGCAGAGCCCAAGGGGCCTGGCTCAGAACACTTGGCAGGCGCTCTGGCCTGGTGCTTGGACCCCGAGGGGCTGCCTCCTAGCCCTTGCCTCCATGGTAACCTCTGCCCTTTCTGCTTCCCCGAGGTCAGCGTCGGTGAGGGAACCACTGCTGTCCTGGAGCTTCTGACTTCATCTGAGGGACCCCGGGTGCCTTCTGGCTGGCTGTGTGTGGAAACCCTCTGGGCACAGTGGTCAGCCTGGTGCAAAGCCCCAGCGCAGCAGGTGTGTCCAGGAGGGGCCAGGCCGGGCACAGCAGCTCCTCTCAGCTCAGGGTGCCCACGCCATGGCTCAGGCTCGGGTTCCTGGCAGGAAGTACCAGGAGCTCAGCGACACGCTTGCTGCTTCCTGTGTGGGGTGCCGCTGGCCACCGGGCTCGCCTTGCAGGAGCAGGGCCTGCCCCCTGGCCAGTCCAGCCACTGGTGTGGGTGGCCGTGCCCAGCCATGGGGCATTCTCCGGGCATGGCTGTCCTGGCTGCTCAGCTCGGCTGCCCCCAGGCTTGAGGAAAACCCACCGCACGTGTGGGCGTCCTTCCCGAGCCCTCGGTGCAGGGTCGTAGCGCACCTGGGAGCAGGGCTGCCCATGTCCCCCCACGTTCCTCCCAGGGCACGGGCCGCGGTGCCCAGCCCACCTCAAGGCCACCTTGTCCTGGAGATGCTGCTGCCAGCTGCCAGTGCGGTGCGGACCAGGCGCTGCCCGGAGCCGCGCAGTGCGAGCCCTCCCCGTCCACCACTTTGAAGACCAAAAGGAGAAAGAAAGAAAGGAGAAAGAAAACCCACCCTCCGCTCCTTCTGTGTTTAAATGTGAACAGAATAAAGTCTGTTGAGGTTCCGCCTGAGCCGAGCTGTGGGGCTGGCCTGCTGGGAGGAGGGCTGCGCCTGCTCCAGGTGGCCCTGCACCCAGCCGCTCACCGTCGCCCAGCAGGACTCTCTCTGGCCACCTGTCGAGACGGCCGCAGCTGCGCTCCTGGGGCCGCGGTCCAGCCTCCCATCTTGCCCCCACCCCTGGTTCCCGGTGACCTGAGTCCTGGGCAGAGGCAGCCCCTGGACGGGCAGCTCACAGGCTCTTCTGCTGGTGAAGCCTCTCCTCTCTTGGTTCTTGATGGGTTCCTGTCACCCATGATGGGGTGGCCCTGCCTGTCCCTGGTTCCGCAGGAGCAGTCTGCAGGGTAAGGGCACCACCTCAGGAAGGACTGGGTGTGGTGGGGCAGGGGACACCTCGAGGGTGTCCTCAAGGGGAGGTGAGGGGACTGGACTCTGCTCCCTCACTGCCGTGCCATGGCTGTCCTCGTGGTTTCCTGGGGTCCCGAGCCTGCTCACGGGGCAGAGGGCATGGCTTCCTGACCTGATTGAGGGGCAGAATCTCTCAGAACGGTCTCCGGAAGCAGCCCTGGCTGCTTGACCCTGACCTCCTCCAGGACCCTGGGTCCTGGGAATCTTTGGAAGTCCACAGGCGGGACAGGGGACGGGCATGAGGGCAGGGACTTTGGAGGAGGGAGCCAGCCCTGAGAGGGCAGGACAGAAGCCCGGGCGCCGCTCCTGAGCTCAGCCTCCTTCATGGGCTCTTTGATTCGAGGTCCTGTGAGGCAGGTGAGCCTTCACCTCGGGAGGAGCAGGGTCCCCCGGCAGCCAGGCCCCACTGGTGGTCACACAGGAAGAGATCCTGAATGTCTGCATTCCACCCGGGTCCCCAGGAAGGCCTGAGCTGGAGGAGCGCCTGTTCCCAGTTATCTTGGCCCAAAGCTCCTCGCCTCTGGGCCCCGGGACACAGGCTGCTGCCTCCCAGACTGCTCTGCGGGGAGGTGGCCTGGCCTCCTCAGAAGCGAACGCTGAGCAGCCGCACAGCCCCATGTGCCTGCTCGTGGGGTGAACTCTCCATCCTCAAGGATGTCGCCAGCCCGAGCGGGTGCCGTCCCCTGTCCCAGGCCCTGGGTGGGGAGGGCGTGTCCTCCTCCTGCTGAGGGTGTGGCCGTGTGAGCCCTCACCCGGGTCCCCAGCAACATCCTGGAAAGGGCTGGCCCTGCCCCGTCCATGGCCACTTGCAGCACCTGCACTCCTCAACTCCAGGGCCTGGCAGTGACCAGCAGGGACTGAGTGGGAGGGGCCACAGCACAGGGGGTCCCCACGAGCCCCTGGCTCCAGGCATCCCCTTTTAGCCAAACCTCCTGGAAGGACACTGCTCTGGGGACTCGGGTTCTGGCCCCGCTCCTGGGGAGGGGGAGCCCAGGAGCCACCATCACTGGGCAGCTCCCAGCCACACAGCCTTCACCAGGCCCGAGTCTCTGGGCCCCTAGACCAACGGACTGGAGTCAGAGAGCAAGTCCTCTGGGTCCAGTCTGTCTGATGGCTCCCAGAACCGGCTGCATGGGGCCCAGGATGGCACTCACACCCCGGCCCTGGGGATGCACAAGCTGCCTTTGAGGAGTCGGAAGAGCCATTCAGCCTGGACACCCCACCCACGAGAACCGAGGCTGCCGAGGGGGCCTGAGCGTCCCTGGAGCACTGGCCCTGGGGGCCCGGGCACTGGTTCCTGGAGCGCCGTGTGGGCAGGGGTGGTGTGAGTCTGGACTCGGCAGCGCTGGAGGGAGCTGCTCCTGACCCTGCCTGCCTGGTCCAGCCTCCCACCCACAGGAGCCAATCCCCTCAGAGCAGGGCTAGTTTAGGCCACCCCAAGCATCCACCCAGTGTCCTTCTGGACAGCACTCCAGCCCTGTTGCTTTCAAAGGCACTGGGGGGAGGGTAAGTATGAGTGGAACCCACAGCAGCCAAGGTGGGACTCAGGCCAGCACTTTCCCAGGCAGGGGCATCCCAAGATCAGGGGCCACCAGCCCCCATGGTCCTTGGGCGAACAGCTATAGAATCCAGCTCTCACTCTGGTCACCAGTGTCCCCCTCTGTCCACCAGGGCTCGCCCTCAGTCCTGCCCGAGGCCAGCTGTCATCACTTTGCTCTGCAGTAGGCTGGAGAGGGACCTTTGGGCAGAGCCCAGGTGTGTGCGGGGCTCGGTGTGCATCCGTCACCCTCGCCACCAGCCAACCCCTCCCTGCCTGTGAGGACCCTCGTCTTCACGTCTCTGCTGCCCCGGTGCCTCCACTCCTCCCCTGCAGGGAGCTGTGTCTCCACCAATCGGCTGGAGTGGGCCCTGGGCCCGTGGGCTCTGCGTCTGGTGGAGAGGCTGGATGGGCCTGTGCGGCAGGAGGCCGCCTCCAGCTCTGCCGGCTCCGCCTCGCCTCCTGGCCCTGAGCCCAGCTAGGCCTTCCAGCTCCTGCCCCGGTGCCCCCACTGTCCAGCCCCCCAGGTTGCTGCTCCCCAATGAGGGGCCCTGCACATCGGGGCAGTGGGAGAGAGGGACAGTGGGCAGGCAGGAGAGGCAGAGGGGCAGAAGCAAGACCTCACTGTGTCCTGGACACTTGGCTGCACAGTGGACCTGCACTGCAGGCTGCCAGGCCCAGGCCTGCACCTTCCAGCTGGAGAGACAGGGCTGGGGCCCCCAGCTGATTTCTGATCTGTGTCCTTGGGTTTAGGTGCCCCAGAGACGGGACAATGCAGATGCTGCCGGATGCCCAGGATCCCTGCCAGTGCCTCCCTTCTCTGCAGGGTCCTTTGTGGATTGGCTGGTTGATTTGTGGGGTTGCTGGGGATCAAACCCAGGGCCAGGAGCGTGCTAGGCAATGCTTTATACCGAACTGCACCCCAAGCCCTTCTGTTTTATTTTGAGATAGGGCCTTGCTCAATTGCTGGGCTAGCCTCGGACTTGCAATCCTCCTGCCTTCGCCTCCCGAGCACTAGGATCGCAGGTGTACGCCACCATGCCCGCTCAGCACTAGG
>JAJEJO010051131.1:6776-22232 GCA_020662805.1 Glaucomys volans | reverse complement strand
GTGTGTGTGCTGTGTCCCTGTGGGTGTGTGTGCCTGATCGTGTGTGTGCCTGATCGTGTGTGTGCCGTGTGTCCCTGTGGGTGTGTGTCCCTGTGGGTGTGTGTGCCGTGTGCACTGGGCTCTGTGTGTTTACTGAATACAAATCACTGTGTCTCTGCAGGGGGAGGTCCCTGCCGGCCAGGCCAGCTTCCCTGCCAGCCCCAGGCTTGCTGTCAGCCAGTGAGGCCCCCGCCCTCTGCAGAGGCCCCGGCCTTCAGGGCCCTCTGTTAGCAAATAGAGAGGCTAGTGCAGTCACCGGGCCCTGTGGGTGTGGGGACCCTTCGGGGAGTGGCCAGCTCTTCTCAGCAGGAGCAGCACGACCTCCAGATGGTAGCTGTCCTCTGAGCTTGCTATCGCCCTCCCCTGCTCAGCCTTCTCCTCTCCCTCCCTGGTGTCCCCCTCCCCAGGCAGGACGGCGTGCGTGCACCTGGGCCCCAGCCCTGCAAGCTGAGGGGAGCTCTTTCTGGGTTTGCGGGTCTCCTGGCTGGGCTCTTGCAGACGGGATCTGGGGCAGCCGAGGCGTGCGTGTCTCCTGCTGCAGGGCTCCCGCAGGGCAGGACACAGGTCCTCCTGGGTGCCCTCCTCAGGCCATGTGCAAGTTACCGGAGGCCCTTGCTGGGCCAGGAAGCCTGGGTGTGCACAGGAAGCAGGGTGGGGGCAGGAGCCAGCCCTACCCCAGGGCGGGGCCTCTGCAGCCCGGGCCCCTGCCCTGCAGCCTGAGTGGGGAGGTGCTGGGGACCTCTCTGGTGGCCTTGTGTGTTCCCCGTTTCTCAGAAGGCCACAGGTGCAAGCCAGTCTCGTGGGGGCTGAGCCCTGGGACTGTCTCAGCAGGGAGAGGGCCTGTCACAGAGGCCGTGACCCTGCCTGTTTCTGGGGCCCCGACGGAGGCGCTCCTGCCGCAGCTCAAAGCAGGCCAATGTGGTGTCGGAAGCTGGGCTCTGAGCACCCTCAAGGGCACCGTGTTCCTTAGTTCTGATGTTCGTGCCATCAGCCACGTATGCCAGGACCCAGCTCCCTGGACAGCGGCCCTCCCCTGACTGTCTCCCGTCACCAGACGCAGGCCCTGCGGGGTCAACAGCTGGCAGGGGCCGAGTGGGTGTGGAGGAGGAGCTGCCACCCAGCGGCTCCGGGAAGGCCCTCTCTGTGCTTTGCCTGAGCCGAGTGGGAGTCAGTGGGGGGCCGTGGGGGCCGTGGGAAAGGAGGAACAGCTGGGCAGGGGACTCAGGGGCCCTGACTGGGGGCAGGGACAAGCTGGGAGGAGGATAGGATGGATCAGGCAGGACCCCCACCTTGGTCCATGTGGCTGCCTGCCAGTCCCCTTCCCACCACTGTGCTCCCCTGCTCCTGGGGACAAAGTGGATATGGGCCAGTCCCTGAGAGATGCAAATTTGCAAATTTGCAAGTTCAATCCAGTATCTAGATTTTCCTCTTTGCAAATTGAAACGAGACTGCCTCAGAGAAGGAAAGAGAAATTAAAACATGCAAAATGTACGTCGTTCACTTTTCAACCAGAGCCTTCCCCCCTTGTGGTGAATGCTGAACTAGAGACAGGAAGAGATCAAAGGGAGGCGGAGAAGGAGCTGGCACTGTGGGACCCCGCCCAGCGGGCTGGGTGCCCTGCAGCCCACGGCGGCCAGGGGCCCTCCATCACCCCGCCGCCCTGTTCCCTGCTGCCACCCCTCCTGCACCCACAGAGCAGAGTTTGGAAAGGCTGGGGAGCCTTCCGCCGTCCGCCCTGCTGAAGGAACTGCCGTCCCCACTGTCCATGCAGCGCCTGTTGGGTGGCCCTGGGTGGAGCTGTGTTCTGGAGGGCTGGTCTTCGCAAATCGTCATAGGTACTTCGGGCACAGGTTGGGCACAGCGGCGGGCAGTGGGCCCTGGTCCAGCTAGTGCCTGATCATACCCTGGGGGGGTGGGCTGGGAGGGTCGGGAACTCTGGCAGTGTCCCATAGTGGCACCATGAGGGAGCTGGAGTGTTGGAGGTGGACACCATGGCTGACGGCCTGCCATACCCAGGACCACGGGAGCCCGAGGGTCTTTGTTATCTTTGTCATCTGTGCTGCCACCAGGGATGCTTCGGACAGCATGGCTCGGAAACAGCGCCAGTGTGCTGCTCCCAGACTGGGAGGTGGAGAAGCCCCGGCTGGAGACACCAGCAGGTTTGGTGTCTGGTGAGCTTCTGTCTGCTTCCAAGATGGCAGCAGCGCCCACATCCTCATGGGGCAAAGGGGAGTAAGGGCAGCCAGCATCCCTCCAGACCCGCCGTAGGAGCAGAGCTCATTAACCCATCACATCCCAGAGCCCCCTCCTAACGTCAAGATCCTGGGGGTGACGTTCCAACCTATGGATTTGGGGCCACCCCCCATCTGATGGTGATGGCTGTGTTCACCTGCCAACTCAGATAGGCCTCCGTGCTTAGTTAGCTATGTGGTCAAGCACCAGGCTAGAAGTTTCTGTGTAGGGGTCCTTAAGTCAAGATCAGTGTTTCCAAAGGGCAGACTGAGTAAAGCCATGATCCCTCTCCACACTGTGGTGGGCCTCATCTGGTCAGTTGAAGGTCTTATGAAAGAAGACTGCAGACTCCCCAGGCAGAGGGCCTTTGGCCTCCAGGTGGCCCTCAGGCTTGGGCTGCAGCATCAGCCCCTCCCTGGTCTCCAGACTGCTCTGCAGATCTCAAGGCTGGCCAGTCCTGCCTTGAGCTCCGTCTCTCCATCCGTGTATCTGCACACCACTCTACTTCCCAGGAGGACCGAGTCCCCACAGCCAGCAGTGAGGTGGGGCTGGGGTGTTCCCAGGCTATGAGCACAACCCTACCCTCTGCAGCTGCCAGCTCCCTGGGCCCTCGAGGCTGCTCCCCCTGAACCTGAGTCATCCAAGCTGCAGTTTGGGGCCCAAATGATGCGGATGTGACTTGTTGGTCTGGAATTCAAAGTGCACTTGGCTTCAACTTGGATTTTGAAAAGATGCCCACTAGGGACCCCAGGCAAGGGCCTCTAGCCTGGTGGGCCCAGAGGCTCCTGTGCCTTGAGAGGGTCCAGCCTGACCTGTCCACACCTGCTCCACCCTGGCCCACCTGCCCGGCACAATTCCCTGTTGGATCCTGCTCTGCAGAGGGGACCAGAGCCAGGTCCCCAGAGGACTGTCTCAGCACAGAGGCACGGGGCCTTTCCTAGGTCACTTCCCAGCCCTGGGGCCAGGATGCTGAGTGCCCCTGCCACGGAGCCAGCAGGCCTCAGGGACCGTAAGCCCAGCAGCAGCAAGGCGGCAGGGAGGCCCTCGTTCCTAACAGGCATGGAGGTGGTCGGCTGCTCCGTGACTTCCTGTTGGGCCTCCTCAGCATGCCAGATGCCCCCGGTCATGGCCCTGGGACACTGGCTGGGGAAGCCCCGGCTCCAGGAGGCTCCTCACATGAGCCAGAGTCGCCGGAGACCCTTGGGGTCCTCCCAGGAAGGGCAGAGGCCCGCAGGACCTCTGGTGCCCCCATTTCCTCACCTGCAGGCCACCTGTCCAGACCTCCTAGGACAGGAGAGGTGGGCCTGTGAACGCAGATGGTGCAGCCAGAGGAGCCTTGGCGGCGCCCCTCGCACCCGCGTTCCTTGCTGGAGTTCTCAGACACCCTGGTGTGAACGGCCACCAGTTCCCACCTGCAGCTCGGGGCACACGGCTGCTCCCAGGGCCTCAGGGGCAGTGACCTGCCTCTCACGTGAGTGCCCCCTGGGTGCATGGCTGCTGAGGCACGGGGCCTGACTGGGCCTCCTGGCAGGGCCGGCTCCGGGCGAGGTCTCTGAGGGCCACGCGGCCTGTGAGAGCCCAGGAGCTCTGGAAAGGCCTCTGCGGGGAGGCCAGCTCACACTGCAGGTCCTCGCACTGCAGGTCCTTGCACTGCAGGTCCTCGCACTGCAGGTCCTCGTGGGGCTGGAATGAGAGCCACCACCATCTCCTCCCTTCCTCTTAAGACCTTAAGAGAAGGCCGCTGCGCAGTAGAGAGGCTCAGGAGGTCAGCTAGGGGAAGAGGAGGACGCCATGGACAGAGAGCATGCTCCCTGCAGCCCTGCGCACCACTCGCCTCCCCACGTGGCCACGCAACAGCCTCATGCTTCCTCCCTCCTGGCCGCAGGGCCTTGGCACGTGTCCACTTTCCTGAACCTGGGCCTCACTCAGGAGGTCCACAGGGGCTTAAGCCTCACTGCTGCTCTCCTGATGCCACGCAGGGGACCTTCCCCGGGAACTCTGAGGGACCAGGTGGAGCTCACCGCCTGAGTGCAGTGCCCTAGGGGACACTGTGGGACAGCCTCCTGGCCGTCACAGACAGTGCTGTGACAAGCCTCCTCTGGCCGGAGGTGGCACTCACCGAGGCCATCTCCTCAGGACATGCCGCCTGTGGGGACGCACTCCTGAGACTCGCATGGGAGCTGCTGGAGGGCCCCAGACCCCAACAGCCCTGTGCCACCCAGGCGGGTGCGAGAGGGTGACGGAGGGGACACCTGGGGAAGGGGAGGGGACACCTGTGGCAGGGAGGGGACACTGAGGAAGGGGAGGGGACACCTGAGGAAGGGGAGGGGGCACCTGAGAAAGCAGAGGGGGCACCTGTGGCAGGGGAAGCCCAGCAGCTCCAACCCCCTGGCCCCACAGCAGGGCCGGCCCAGTGCAGGGAGCCGGGAGGCCAGGGCCAGGGCCCCTTCCCCAGGGGCCTGAGGGGCTTTCCGCCTGCAGCACAGCTGAGGGCCCTGGGGGGGAAGTCCGGCCGCCCTGGCGTGTGGAGAGCAGCTCCCCTGGGGTCCACCCACCCCTCCTCTCCGTGGGCAGAGGGCAGGCTCCGGTCCCTGCACCATGCGATTCTCTCCTGGATCCACATGGTCGCCATTGAGAAGCTGCGGTTCCTGTTTCCTCACTTACTCTGGGGGTGCTGTGCGTCTTTCCCCTCCTTTTGGGCGAATTGACTACGTGTTCTCTTTTGGGGGCTCCTAGAAGTTGAGGGGGTCGGCTGGTTAGAATGACCCTGGCCAGGTTCTCACTGTCAAGACCGTTGAAAGTGACTTCGAGCCACTTTCCCTCCTGGAGCCTCGATTCTGCATCTGCCCATGTGGGCGCACCTGCCCCAGGCTCAGTGGAGGCAGAGAGGAGCCAGGTGACCTCAGACTTCAGTGGACAGCAGGGCCCAGGACACCTGCTGGCAGCCCGTCTCCCAAGTTCCATGCTGGGTCCTAAAACTCAATGGCCACCCAAGATGGGCAAAGGACTCAGATAGACTTTCCTCTAATAAGATGCACAAAAGCCAATAAGCCAAGGAAAGTCACCCATCGTCACTGACCTTCAGGGAGCCGCAAATCAAAGCCACCACGAGACCCCAGCTCACCAGTCAGGATGGCCACTGCTAAACAAGCACCGGGCGCCACGGAGGCCGTGGAGAACGGGACTCCCCGTGCAGCCCGTGGAAAGGAGACACAGGATGCCCGTGGGCTGAAATCAAAATCAGGCCTCAGACTCGTCCTGACTGGAGTGCAGGGCCTCCCACACTGAGGCAGAGTGCGGGCCCGGAGAGGCCGAGCACACACAGGTGCACACTCGCTTGGCATGTCCGCGTGCTGGCCCCTGCTGGCCCATCACGGCTGGAAAGCCCTGGGGCCTCACCTCCACCTCAGGCCTCAGAAATCAGCATCTGGAGGTGCTGGTCACAGCAGCACAGTGGCCTTGCATGTTCCTGACGTGGAGAAACAGACCTGGCCTCCCTGGAGGCCCACACTCAGGAGCCCGGCATCCCTGGGGCAAGAGGCGATTTGGGGCTCAAGGCTGCCTGGGCACCTCCCAGGCCACCAGAGGCCCCCACAGGCCCTCTTGGGGGCTCCACAGATCAGGCAGTTTGACTCTGCGATCCCATGTGTGGCCTTGGGTGAGCCCTGTGTCTGGGCCTCCTGTCCCAGGGGCAGGGGGCCCTCCAGCTCCCCAGTCATCCTCAGCACCGCAGGCCCACACCAGAGCAAGCCTTGGCCTGCAGAGAGGCCCCAGTCATGGCCTTGCTCCTGCGTGGGGAGGCTGGGGTTCCTCATTGCCAACCTGCCCAGGCAAGGTGGGTGGCGGGCAGGGCTCTGCGGTGCGGTCCCTCGAGGCCCCTGGGCTCCTGGGGGGCTTCACACCTGGGTGGGTGGCACTGGGGCTCAGAAGGGCCTTGCCCTTCACCCTCTGTGGCCGTCTCAGCCCAACAGAGACCTGGGGCCTGAGAACGTGGGCTGTAAGGCAGTCCCCACCACCGAGGGGACTGTCCTGTGGGGTGGGGGTGCCTCACCAGACGCACAGGTCACGTCTTTGCTGCCCTGAGGGTCATCGTCACCGTCACCATCGTGGCAAGAGCCTGGGCTCAGCAGGAGCTGCAGATACTGAAGTCCCCCTTCTCTCGTGGCCACCTGCACCCCAAGCTGCACAGGCAAAGGAGGGGTGACTGGCGCCTTCGCCCCCTGAGGCTCAAAGTTATCAGAGCGCAGAGTGAGCGGTCACTCCAGGCTGAGGGACAGCCTGCCTGTGGAGGCTCGGACGGGCGGGGGACCCGAGCGGGGCACAGCCCTGAGCCTGCTGCCATCCTCACCAGCCGGGCCAGGCTCCCTGGAAGCGCAGCAGGCCTGGTGTAGGCTCCGGGCACCGCTGCCCCAGGCGCAGGCTGAAGTCCTGGGCCAGCCCGGCCCTGGCACTGTGGACACTAAGACGGTCCTGAGTCAGAGGCCAGCCATGAAGGCTTCACATGCCCTGGGTTTTCTTTTTTAGCCATGAACTTTATTCTGGCAAAAGGAGATGGTTCACAGAGGCTTGATGCTCTCGGCGCTGAGACCTCTGGAATGCCAGCAGAGTCGGCGGCTTCCGGCATGGACGGCCCCGGGGACCACGCTCAGGAGCTGAATCATGCTGACAGAACAGAGACTCTGGGTGCTAATTATTCAATGGCCGCAGCAGGGAGAGGCTTCCAGTGGCCTTCCTTGCGAGCCTCAGGCAGCACTCCAGGCCAGAGGGCCAGCGGACTGTGAGGAGCTGGACTGCCGTCCGCAGAGCCCCGGCCTTCAGCTGCTGGAGTTGTGGCCAAAGCCACATACTGCAGGGCGGGCCAGGGGACACCAGACAGCAGTGCCACTGCGGCCAGCCAGAGGCCTCACTCAACACAAGCTGACCAGGGCTGCTCTGGCCTGGTCCTGGGAACCCCTGCCGTTCAGTGGAGAAGGCCTCGCGGTCTCTGAAAGGTGCACCTTGGTCCCACGGAAGCTCTGGCCCAAGGTTGACCCCTGAAAACCAGAGCTCTCCATCGGTCAGCACAGGGAGAGGCCACATCTTCCCGGAGACATGGGACATCCCCAGGATGGGGCTGCCCATGGGCTCACCCTGTCTCAGGGCTCTGGTCACCCTGGAGTCCAGCAAGGCACCCTGACTCTAGGAGAAGCAGAGGACGGGCCAGTGAGACAGCCGCAGACAAGGAAGGCCTCCTGTGGGGGCTGGAGCCAAGCAGGGACAGTCAGGCGGCCAGGCAGTGGGAAGGAGGCCTGTCGGAGCAGAGACCCAAGGAAGTGGGCACGCGGTTCTGGCAGCGGGCAGTGCTCCAGCCCCAGCCCAGTCAGCAGTGGGTGCTGTGGAGGGAGAGGCATGGGCCCCACCGTTCCCGACACTGCCTCTGCCCTCAGGGCCTTCCAGAGGCCTGACTGCCCTGCGGCCAGGGCGGAGTGCTGTGCTTAGCAAGAGCCCCTTGACCGGCCCTGGGGGAGGCTGGGCCTGGGCCTGGCAGTGGCAGGAGTTGGTACCCAGGCCACCGACGTCCAGGTCACTCAGGTCTCCTCCCGCACGACCAAAGCTCACCGGCAACAGTTTCCCAGGCAACCCTGGCATAGAGACTGGGCCTGGGACAACTCTGGGACGTTAGGACATTTCAGAGGGACATGTCCACCTAAGAAAAAGTCAGAGTGTGCAGAGAGGCAGCAGGTTCCAGGCAACCTCTAGGTCAGGGGCCAGCGGTCCTGAGCCCCAGACTCGCTCTGAAATGAATCTGAGACCCAGCTGCAGGGAGGGGCCGAGTCCCCCTGAGCTGGTCCTCCTAGTGTCCCTGGCTCCCAGGGGGATAGAGTGGGCTGGGAGAGGGCAGTGCAGGGGGTGTCCTGCCTGACCCAGGCTGCTCTGGACGGGAGCCACTGTCCCAACAGCCTGTACCGTGGGGCCTGGGGGTCCCCACAGCTCAAGGCCCAGCGGCTCCCGGGCCCCTCCAGCCAGCATCCCCCGCCTCACTGTGAGCACCCAGTGCCCTGGGGCTACCCCAGGGTTCTCCCAGTGCCCAGAGCAGCCCTGCAGCTGCCCTCACTCATTCGTCCACCTAGCTCCCCCAGGGAGTGCCAGTCTGTGCCAGACATGGAGCTCGGCTCTGGGACTGGACCCCTAGGGCCGACCCAGCCACGCCCACGAGCAGCTGTGTGAGTCTGGCGCACCCTTTGCTCCTGTTGTCCCCAAGAGGTGATGTCTGAGGACAGATAAAAAGTCTGCCTGCCAAAGGGGGGCAGCGGCAGCAGGAGGCTCCAGGCAGAGGCTGGCTGCAGGCGCATGCTGCAGGGTGGGGGACCGTGGGAAGACGGGCACCAGGTCCAGGCCCAGACTGCGACCCCTGAGGGACCAGGGGAGTGCCAACTCAGTCCCTACGCAAGACTGTCCTGGCACTGTGGCTGTCAAGGGCACGAGCTCATACCTGTTCCTTGCCAACCAGGAAGGGCCTCCAGCTCAGAGTCCCAGCTGCCAAGGGTCTCCTCTCCCTGAGCGAGAGGTCAGAGGGCACCAGGTGCTGCTGTGGGGAGGCGAGTCAGGACACTCTCCAGGGCCCGGATCTTTCTGCCTTCTTGTGAGTCTGTCCACAGTGCACGGTTGCCTCGCGGTCACAGGGTGGCTGCCCACTTCCAGCATCCCACCTGCATTCTAGGCAGAAAGAAGGGATGACCAGGGCAAAGTCCCTGACTGCTGGCTGCCACTCCTTTGAGGTGTTGTCCCGAAATTCCACTTGCAATCCTGCCACAATGTCACCATCTCTGACGTTGGCCCATCTTTGAACAAGGCTGGGAACATTTTCAGCTGGGCTCCTCCCTACACCCAGCAGTGTGTGGACTCTGGTGAGGATGAAGGGCATCTGGCTCCCAGAAGCTGCTGCAGTGGACCCGACAGGATCCCTTGGCTCCAGGACGCAGACTGGTGCCGTCAGACGGGGCCTCTCCGACCCCTGCAGCAAGACCACTGCCCAGGGCTCCATGCCCAGCCGACACCAGGCTGTCATGAGTCAGAGGGCACACCGGGGGCTGCCACCTGCCCTCCTGCCTGCGCTGGCCACAGTGGCCTGGGGAGGACGGGGGTGGGCTGGGAGGAGTGGTCCTCGCTTGGCCTGGGGGTGTCCTTGGTCACTTCCTGTACACCAGGCCCTGCTGATGGCGATGAGCAAGGACTCGAGGTCTTCAGGCCCCGGTCTTCCCATTGCTCTGCCTCAGCAAAGGAGCCCGGATGTGAACCCAGAGGCCGGCGGCCACCTCTGCCCTGGGGCCCAGGTCACCTGCCTTCGAAGCTCCCAGGCTGGGCCCCACGCTCCCAGCCCCGCACCTCAGCCGAGGGCCCTCCCTAACTGGTTCCCAGCACTGGGACCTTAGAGGACACCCCAGAGCCAGAGGCGCATGGCAGCCCTGCCCAGTGTGTCCTGCTCCCTGTCCCCAGAGCCTGTGTGGGGGAGTGGCAGGCCCACCCTACTGCTTCCACAGCAGCTTCTCCTGGGGCCCCCAGGGAGCAGGGAGGCCTGAGCCACGTGACCAGGCCCCCAGGCCAGCATGGGCTGAGGCTGCCCCCCAGGGCTGGGCAGAGGCTCCTCATTGCCAGTGGTCCTCATCCAGCACCTGGGGACAAGGCCTGCCCGTGCTGCCCGCTCTCGGAGTCTGAGGCAAGGGGGTGTGGAGGCAGAGACTCCCACACTGGCTGTCAGCAGGCCAGCCACACGGGCCGTCATACCAGGGAGGGGCAGGAAGGAGGGCTTCAGGGAGGAGGAGGCAAGGACAGCATCTCCACCGAGCCCCTCGGCCACCAGGCCGAGTGACCCCGTCTGCGTGGAGTAGAATGGCCCTGGGGCCCAGCATCAAGCTGTGGGCTTCCTGCACAGCTCCCTGCCACCCAGCAATGGCTGGTCCCAGACCAGAGACGGGACAGCAGCAGTAAGCCCAGAGGTGCACAGCGGCTTCTGTCCACCCTGGGCCGAGAGCCTGCCCAGGGCTGGGAGGAGAGCGGGAGGGCGGGATGGGCAGGCCGAGCTCTGGTGGGCTTTCTGGAGAGAACCAGAAGGGGCCTGTCCCTTCTGGTTGGGACAGCTGTGGACCTGCTGTCCCCACGGGTCGGTGGCCAGCCGCACTGCAGGTCACACCGCCCTGCTCCCCCTAAGGAGGGTGGACTCTCTCTGCAGCTCCCTCTGGAAGCTGCAAACTGCCCCCGAGTCCTGGAGAGACCCACTGGCCCAGCTCTGCACCGCCTCCCGCTCTTCGGTGCAGTGCCCACCCGAAGAAGGGGCTCCACCGGCCAGGTGGGCTTTGCAGACCCCAGGGGGCAGCCACCAGGCTCACAGAGAGAGCCGCGCCTCTGCTTCCCCCTGCAACTGGAGGTGCTCGGCTGCCGCCTGGCCGCCACCTGAAAGGCTGAGAGGGGAGCCGAGCAGCACCGCTGTGGGAGGAGGCAGCCAGGAGCCAGCACGCCTCACGCCCGGCTGAGCGCGCCCCCTTCCCTGGACCACAGGAGGTGGCGGTGCGGCAGGCTCCGGCTGCCAGGCTGCCATCTGGCTGCCTGTGGGGCAGCCGTCAGACCAGTCAGGAGAGGAGCCGCTCTGCCGCGGCCCACCCACCCCAGGCCGACAGCCCAGGAGTGCCGGAATGCCGTCCCCACCTCCCAAGGGGCCCGGACCTGAAGTGTCCTCTCTGTGCCCTGGGCACCACCAAGGTGCAGACCCTGGCTCTCCGTGCCGGCTGCTCTGGGCCCTGCTGGCACACACATCTGGCTTACCCCTGGTGAACATCTGGGCCAGGCAGATGGCACAGCCAGGGGACAGTCGCACAACAGGCCTGGGTCCTTCAGAACTGACCTGCAGAGTGCTGCCCTCAGCAGGCCTGGGCTGCCCAGCCAAGCCCTGGCGGGGTGCTGCTGGGCAGAACAGGGCAAAGGGAGGCTTTATTTCCATTGCAATTTGGGGGAGGGTACTGGGAAATAACCCAGGGATGCTTTACCACTGAGCTTCATCCCCAGCCCTTTCATCTCTTTATTTTGAGACATGGTCTCACTAGGTTTCTTAGGGCCTCACTATTGCTGAAGTTGGCCTCAAACTTGTGATCCTCCTGCCTTAGCCTCCTGAGTCACTAGGATTTCCAATTTTAATTGTTGTCAAAAAATGCCTGTTAGCTCTCCGTTGCCATGACAAGAGACCCGAGGTAATGAATTAAAGGAGGAAAGGTTTATTTTAGCTCATGGCTTCAGTCCATGGTCCTGTGGTCCAGTCTTCAGCCAGCAGCCACCTCCTCTGACCAGTGGAAGTCTGGTGGGCAGAGACGTGGTGCCAGGACACAGGTCCATCAGTGACTCCCGGCCTCGGCCTGGTGCCGTCAGGACCCCCTATTTAAAGGTGGAGCCCAGCTCGTTCCCAGCCGCACCCTCCCAGCACAGGTCTGCTGCAGTGGGGTGAGGCGCCTGGGGTGAGGTAGTCCCAGTGCCGCACGGAAGCCGACAGATGTCCCACGGCCCACCAGAGACACTACTCACAGTGGATGGTGAACAGCAGCTGCCTCCGCAACACTCCCTGGACATGTGGACTGGGAACTGGAGACAGTCCTGGGAATGAGTGAGACCATCAGCCACCGCCCAGAGTGAGGGCAGACACAGAATTCAAAATAAAACTGGTAAACCCCCAATCGTCCTCATCCCAGACTTTTTAAAGCCTTTTTTCTTACTACGAATGTAATCCATGCTTCGTACAGAACGGCCAAAAACAGTGTCCTGGGCCTCCCTAATCCCGGCACGCAGGGACCCTCCCATCAACCCTCCCGTCACCTTGTAGGTGCGTAGGTAGCCTCTGGGTGCACTGGAGCCCGTGTGCGGTCTGGTCCAGGCGAGTGGCCGTGGACGTGTGCTGTAACCAGATATGGGACCCGTCTCCAGAGGTGAGCCTGCAGGCCCACCGTCCAGCAGAGGAGACAGGGCAGGAGGCCAGGAGAGGCGGAGGGCAGGGAGACATCAAGGGCCACACTCCCAGGGGACAGGCCTGGGAGGCCTCCCTCTGCTCTGCGTGTGGGGCTGCGCATGCCGTAATGAACTGTTGGAAAAGAGGGAGCACCAGGAGGGAGCATCAATCCGGAAAACTGAAGGGACCTCGTGAGGGTCGCTGCAGGGTTGCAGGCCGCCCTCCGGTGCCCCCCTCAGGGCTGGTGCTCGCTCCCAGCAACCTTCCTGACGGGCTTCCTCCCCACCACGCTCCCCCTCAAGGCAGCAGCCTCCAGGCGGGGCTGCCCAGGGCTGCAGGCCCACGAGGTGGGGTGGGGTGGGGTGGGGTGGGGCCCACTCCCCACCCCTCTGCCGCCTCCTGCTCACCCCTTGGGCCTCATCCTCCAGCAGCCAAATCTTTTTCCTACAAAAATAATTTGCAAATATCAGCAAGGAGTTAGCACCTTAACGGGGCTTAAATTTTTAAATGAATATTTATGAGCTGTTGGGAGCTGAGCAGAGCCAGTGTGGGAGCCCTGGAGCCTCAGACCCCCAGCAGAGCTACGCTGTAGTGGCTGGTTATCCCCCAGGAGCCCTGGGAGGGCCTGGCCCTGTGCAGAGCATCCCTACCTCATCCCAGGGCCCACCCAGGACTGGAGTCTGCCTGGTCCCAGCTCCCCGGGCCGGGCCAACTCTCCCCTGCACCCTGCCCACCCCTTCTTGATGTGTCTGGACCCTCCTGCACATAGCACCAGCCCCAGCACCAGACCAGCACCCGCCACCAGCCCCAGCACCCACCCCCGCACCCAGCACCCAGCACCAGCATCAGCCCTTGCTGCTCACATTCAGCCTGGACGTGGCCCCTCTAAGACAAAGTCATGCTCACCTCCTCTTTCCCCTGAGTTTCCGGGGCCAAGACTTGGGAATGAGGGGTCAGCTGGGCCTGAGCAGCCTCCCTGCCTGGACACTGCTCTAGCTGGGGTGCCGCTCCCCAAACAGCATCCACCTCCTGGAAGGCCGGGTGGCCACCCATCAAGGGAAGCTAAGGGGAGGTGCTGGGCTTGTTGGACACGGTGGTCTCTAGGTGCAGGGTCATCCTCACTTCTGCAGGTTAGGTGGGCAGGACACCTGCCCGGAGGCACTCCTGAGGTTGGAGGCTGAAGCCTCCCTGGGACTGGAACTTTGAGTGGAGAGGCTTCGTGGTAGGGCCCAGGCTCAGGGTCAGGGTGGGCCCTGGGCACTCTCAGCTTGCAGAAGGGTGTGGAGGAGGTTGCAGCTGCTTCCAGCTGGTCCCTCACAAGGCTGGACCTTGAGGGGCGCAGTCTGGCCCTCCGTCTGCCTTACAGAAAACAGGCCCAGCCCAACACTATCCCCTGCTTCGCTGGCTCATGGGAGAGAGGCGCCGGACGGGACTTCCCAGTGGGGCCAGACACAGGCCCTGGTCAACCCAGCAGCTGAGCAGTGGGCAGGAGGTAGGCCAAGGTGGGAAGGAGCAGGGTACTTCTCCAGGCTCGGCCAGGATGGCGGGAGTCTGGGCAGGACCTTCACCCCCGGAACAGCTGTGGTCAGGTGCAAAGCATTCTGGGAGCAAGGAGGCCTCAGGGGCCTGGGCTGACCCAATGAGATAGGCTGTCAGCTCCCTGCTGCCATGCTCAGGGGGAGACAGGAAGAGCAGGCAGGAGGAGGAGCAGACCAGGAGGAAGAGGACAGAGTGGGCCAGGAGGAGGACCAAGAGGAGGAGGACCAGGAAGAAGAGGAAGAGGAGGACTAGCAGGAGGAGCTGGGCGGCAGCACCTCGGGCTTGGGGAGGAGGAGTGTGTATGCAGAGGTCCGCGCTGAGCAGGCCCCCAGGTGGTTCCAGAGGGCCGGGCGTTGAGGGGCAAATGGACCAGTGGACAGTAGGGGGCCCCAGGGAGAGTCCCACCTGAGCCCCCACTGCCTGGCCCAGCCGGGCAGTGGGATTCTTCCAAGCTGGACTTCCTGAAGGATCTACCTGAACTTTGACCAGTGGGCAGTGGGAGCTTCAGGGTTTGCTGGCTGGGCCAGGAGGGCCTAGGCCTTCTGTCCAGCAGACCCAGGAACTGGCCCAGGCTTTCCCTCCGACCTCACGGGGCCAACCTACAGGCCCAGAGACCAGCCATCTGTCCTGAGTGGTGGTGATCAGCAGAGCCCTCAGTGAGGCCCGTGGCTCCCTGGGCAGCCGGGGTGGCCAACACGGAGCACCGTGGAGCCCGGCCGCCCCCACCTGCCCTGCACGGGGCAGAGACTGGCCTGGCTGTGAGCCCGTAGTGACTGGGAGGCCAGGGTGGAGCACGGCCCTCCCAGCTGGCACTGGGGTGAGCCCCTGGCCCTGCCGCCCTCGGGCAGCCTTCCCGCACCCGAGGAGCTGTGGCTGCAGGCGAGGGAGCCGCTCGGGCCGGCTGGGCCGCATCCTGCCGTCCCCCGGGGGCTCGGGCTCTCAGGTTCCTGTCCCTACGTAGACCTCAGACGAGAAGCACGCTTCCTATTTCTCTCCAAGGCCAACCACAGGCCACGGCGGGGCCTCTCCTTGGCAGCCCAGCACCCCATGGGCCCCTCGGCCTGCACACCCAGAGCAGCAGCTGGAAAAGCCGGTTTGGAGCAAGCTGCCCGCAAGGGGCCTGTGGGAACAGGTGGCCTAAGTCAGGACTCCTGGAATGCAGCGCGGGGAGCCTGCAGCCTGGCAGTGCCCAGGGCAGCCCTGGGTGCAGCAGCCGTGGCCACCTACCGGGAAGGCTGGGCAGTGGCCCCTGGAGGGAGGGAAAGGTGTCAGCCCCATCCACTCTCATGGGCCAAGTCCCCAGAGGAAGGAGAGAATGGCTTCCCAAACGCCTCTACACTGGGGAGCAAGCGGCGGGAGGCAGTCCCTGGGGGTCCACGGAGTCACAGGCCCTGAGATCCTATGGAGGCAGGTGGCCCACTCGAGGAGGAACGGGAAATGTGGGGCTGACAAAGAACCTCACTAAACTGAGGCCCAGTGACAGCTCCCACTCAGGCAGGGGACAGACAGGAACCAGCCCTGCACGGCGGCTCCCAGCCATCCGAGGACAGCAGGCGCTGACACAGCACCACTGCAGGGAAGTCCCACCCAGGAGAGCAGCCAGGAAGGCAGAGTGAGGCCCCCAGGCACCCACCCTCCAGGGCCCGGGGTGGCCCCTCTCCCTCCAGGGCCCGGGGTGG
>JAJEJO010051129.1:0-15544 GCA_020662805.1 Glaucomys volans | reverse complement strand
AATAATTCAGTGATCATTAGAATAGCAAAATTCCTATGAGGATTCATAAGTAGAAAAATTGCAAAAAATCAAGATCAACAGGTAAGTATAAAACCTCTCATGATATAAAAGCCAGAGAACAGAGTAAAGCATATTTTGAACAAGATACTTTGAACAAGCCTACTTTGAAGTAAAAATGCATTCTTATCCACATGCTTTGATAAGACGAGCAATCAATTCGCAAAATTGAGCACAGGTTAATATTTAATCTGCCTTATTGCTTTCAGGACGTGTATAGTTCCCTAATTTTGAATATGAGTATAAAGGAGGAGGTATGTGGTCTCTACCTGAGAATATGCACTTCGCCTGCCTGGCCCTGGCAGACATTGTCCCTGTTGTTTGAGGAGGACCCAGATTGTTCTCTTGCTAATGCTAGACAGGGATCTCTACTTGGACGTGACCTGGAGACAGGTAGAAGCTCTGACCCAGGTTAAATGAATTGGTCTCTTTCTTTCTGTGTTTGAAATCTGAGGCCAGAAATATCATTAGTACCAACAAAGCAAAAGCCATGCTAGATAACTGGGGACAGCAGAGACGTCCACCTCGGTGCTGGGAGCTGGCAGTCCAGGTGGAAGGCCTGGGCAAAGGCATGGGACAGTGGGAGGAGACACCCAGCCGCGCTCCCGTCAGTCCCAGCGCTGTGTCTGCACACAGTACACGCCCACCTCTGAGTCTGGGGAGGGTCTGTGACAGATGCCACTGTGGAGTGGAGCCTCCTTCTCCCTGTTTCCTTTCTCACCTTCCCACAGAGCGCCTGGAATCATTTTCAGAGAAAATTGAAGTCTTTCTTCATCTCAGCAGGAGGGGACAGCCAGGGACTCTTGGGCACAGCCACACTGACTTCATTTCCTCTTTCCCAGGGCCAGGCTCCCATTGGCACCCACATCAACCTATGATGCTGCTGCCTCCCCTCTGCCTCCCATCTGCACCTGAGTGTTTTCCAGGTGCCCCGTGTTTGAATTGGTTCTCAGCAGTGGCCTCATACCTGTGGCTGTGAGGCCCCTTCCCTTTCAATGGCAGCACAGGTCACTGTTGGAGACGTTCAGGTTTCATGGATTTGCAGTGAGCTTTGCTGTGACAGCACGGCTGGCACTCTCAGAGAACCTGGGACCCAAGAGCTCGCTCTGTCTGGTTGAAGCCCTGAATTGACAAACCGAGGCTTGCAGGGCGGTCACTCGGTACACACCCACACTGTGCAATGACCATGGCCGTCACCTGGCTCAGAACATCCAGCGTCACCCACTCTGCCGACCAGGTCCCCAGACCTCATGGTCTCATAACTGAAGGTGGTCCCCAGCCAGCATCTCCTCACTTCTCCATCCCTCCCCAAGCCCAGGAAACCAATGTTCTACTCTCCCCTTCTGAGCTGACCTTATAGATTCCACTTTTAAGTTACTCAATAGAATTGTCTTTCTATGGCTGGCTTACTTCACTTTTCCTGGTGTTCTCCAGGTCCATCCAAGTGGCAGAATTCCCGTCCTTTTTAGGGCTGAATTACACACACATACACACACACACACACATGCATATATGCATATATATACATCATGAATGTCATATATACACACACATGCACATGCACACTCAGACATACATGCATGTTCATATATATTTAACATTCATAATATATACATAAATTTGTGTATAAATATATAAATGGTTCCCTCTCCACCCATTCGTTGGTGGTGCTTAGTTCATTTCCACTCCTTGGCTGTTGCCCATAGAGCTGCAATGAACGCGAGTGGGCGGATACCTCTACCACGTGCTGGTGTAGTACAGCAGAGGGATGGCCGGGTTGCAGATGGTTCCATTTTAGTTCTCTGAGGCACCTCCATGCTGTTTCCATCCATACGGTTTCCAAACCACAACAACAGACAATGAACTCAAAGTAGACACGGGGCCGTATCAATAGCAGGGCAGCCTGCTGTGGGTCCACACAGCTGAACGTGTTGGCCTTTTTATTTAATATTTTGGTTGTAGACATACACAACAGCTTTATTTTATTTATTTTATGTGGTGCTAAGAATGGAACCCAGTGCCTCACGCGTGCTAGGCAAGCCCTTCACCACTGAGCCACAACCCCATTTTGGTTCCCACCTCCTGGTGACACGTGAGTCCACATGCTCCAGCCCTGCCTGCTTGGGTGTGAGGATGAGTGTGATGGGTTTTGAGGGTCCTGAAGGTATTGGGGTGATGTACAAATGCTGATGGTAACCCAGGGTTTGCTGGAAGGTTCTGTGCTTGGTGCTGTGACCCTCTGATGCAGTCACCCCCGTGACTATGTGCAATGTGGAAAACAGCTCCTGTTCACAAGACTGCCACCTGAGGACTCCTGGTTTCCAAGGTTGTTTCTGAGCCCTGGAGTTGGGATTCTTGAATTTCCCCCCCTTATGGACAACGTGGTTACAGTCAGGGCTGTGCCGTGTCCTGACAATTCTCTAATTCCCAAATTGCAGGTGTGTAAAGCCACACCAAGCTTATTTCAGCCTTGAACTGTGTGCCCATGAGGCACCTGCCCGAGGACACTGCCCTGCAGGCTCTGCTCCAGGACCCAGGCCTTGGCAGCAGCTCCATCTGGAGCTGAGTGACCCACAGTGGGGGTGGCATGCCCAGCCACATTTGTGCTCGTGTCCTGGGCCAAGGCAGATCTCACGGCCGCACTTAAGTTCAAGTGGTCCTGGAAGTGCAGCTCCACCACATGCCCAGGAAATAGACAGCCAGGCAGAGGGGCCCAAGGACAAGGACACTCAGACAGCCACCCCCACAGAAGGAGCTCCTGGAGATGGCGCCACGTGCCATGGGCGATGTGGAAGGAGAGCTTGCTGTGGACGAATGACACAGCAGGACGCCGTAGCTGCTCTGGCTGAGCAGGGGGATGGCGTCCAGACTCTGCTCCTTCCCACTCGCTGAGCTGCCATTGGCACCTACAGCACGGTGGCCTGTGTTTGCCAAAGGCACCAGCAGGGCCTGTGGAGCAGGGGTCCTCAGAGGTGCTGCTCCCAGGCCAGGAGGGACGGTTGCCATGAGCTCTGGTTGGACAGAAAGGGGCCAAGGCCCTGGTTCTGAGGCATCAAGATTGGGGCCAACCTTGGGGTTCTGTAACAGGAACCAGAAGGTCTTCTGTGTGCAGAAGTGAGCCTTGGGCTTGGCGAGGGAGGACAGTGCATCTCTGCTGAACTGACCATTTGTCTTGAAGCTGGAGCAACTGCGGTTTAACCCCTGGTCCCTCTGTCATCGCTGAGCTCTGATTTCTCTTCAGTCACCATGACTCCAGCTGACAATTTGGACCCCGTGCTCTGCCCCAAACCAAACAGCAAGCAAGAGCAGGTGCAGGCCGACCATGGCGTTGGCAGGATGAGGGTGGGCCTCAATGTCCCACAGCACCCACTGACCCTCAGAGCTGCAGAGGGCCTCAGGGGGCCCTTCTTTTCCTTTATGCAGTTTTGAAACTAAACACAGGCCAAATAAAAGTCACCTTGACTTTCAGCTCTGCTCTTACCACTTTGCAGTGGTTCTTGGACCCACGGTCAATGTCACACTGCAGATCCCCTCAGGGAGAGCGACTGACTCGGAGTCCCCGAGGTCCTGCTCACTGCCTACGACAGCCTTAGCCCTGTCGGGAGTTCCCTCCAGCTCGCCACCCATGCCACCACGTTGCAGCACACCTGCCTTTTCTAGGACAGCTCTGGTCCCCTGGATCATCTGCTCCCATGAACTCCTCACCCAGGTACTTTTCTCTAAATGTCCCACCGTTTATACACACTCACGTTGGTATCATCATATAAGAACTTCTTTTCTCAGAGAAAATGATTTGAAGTCCTCAAAGTCATGGGGGTAATGTCAACTTGCAAAATCAAATTGGGATTCTGAATAAGGGACGTTTTGTGATGGAATTGAGAAGTCATTGAGCTCGGTTGCCCTTTTTGGGTGACAATCTCTTGACTTCTGAAGGATCTTTAAAGATTAATCTCTTTTCTTTTTCTGTAAAATCTATGGTCATGACTTAGGGGTGACATTGAGTGACTCCTGTGCATCTGTGCACCCTTCCTGGACCCCCAGGGCCTCTGCAAAGGTCAGCAAAGAGCCTGGGGAGGCCAAGTGTCCATTCTGGTGATTCCTTGGCTCAGTTCTCGCCTTGGTGGCTTCCCAGGGAGAGGACACTCCTTGCCCCTGACATGTGTGTCATGTGGCTCCAGGAGAAGTCTATCCCTTCATTTCTACAAAGACTTTGAAAAAGAGGCTTCTGCGGTGACTGACCCGCACTCGGCATGCTGAGAGCTCCCATGTCCTGGGTGGGCATGTCCTCTTCCTTGTCACCCTTGTGCACAAGAAATGTGCAGGACATTAGCAGACAATGGTGGCTTGTTTTCTTCAGTAAGAATGTGTGGATTGAGTGGAGTTTGTCCAAGTCTCCCCGAGCCTGCAGCCTGCATGTGCAGACAGAGGGGCAGAACCGTGTGTGCACTTTGACAAGATATTGAGATTCTCTTACTTTAAGGTTCCCGTTATGCCAGGGTCCATGGCACACTCCTGTAATCCCAGTGGCTCAGGAGGCTGAGGCAGGAGGATTGTGAGTTCAAAGTCAGCCTCAGGAACTTAGCGAGGCCCTAAGCAACTCAGCAAGACACTGTCTCTAAATAAAATATAAACAAGGTGTTGGGGATGTGGCTCAATGATTAAGTGCCCCTGGGCTTAATCCTGGTACCAAAAAATTTTAAAAATTAAAATAAAAAAATAATAATAAATACAAATTTTTTAAAAGAACACTCTGACTTAAAAACAAAACAAAACAAAACAAAACACAAAACTCCAAAACTTGAAAGTCCTTACAAAGCTACCTAAGAGCCAGGGTGAAAGTACTCTTGCTGCCAGGAACTTGGCTCTTCATTTGGGGACCTGCACAGAGCACAGTCCTTGGTAAGAGCAGACAGGACCAGCTGCATGGTGGCCGATGTGCCCCTAACCAGGATTTCATTTCCTCTTTGCCCAACGGGCATGCTGATGGCTAAGTCAGAAATAGGACAGCGACTTGCCCAGGTTCCTGGGACAGGCCAGGGCATGGTGTGGTCACACGTGGGCTGCTGTGGTCTGCTGGGACAACTCAGCGGGCGCTATTCCAGCTGAGTGGCCGCATCCTCTAGGCACAGAAGGACTTGTGCTGCCCTGAGAAGCCCCTGTGGTCTCCCCCTGCACAGCCTCAGCCTGCTCCCTGCTGCTCCTGTGCCTCCCTGAGCTTCTCTCAAAATACCCTCGGGCTTTGCTTTCTTTCCTCCTCTTTCCTTTTGCTGTTTGGCCATGTCTGGATGATGACGCTGTAATTGCAGCTCTTCTCATTGTGACCATCCAGGCCCTTGGAAAACATGATATTCACAGTATGAAAACCTGGAGCCCCCTCCTACCTTGACACAGCGACCAGCCGATCCACAGGGAAGAGGAGGTGGGCCTGTGGCCCTTGTGAGGACAACTCCCAGGATGCCCCCACAATGTCCTCTCGGAGTGAGGCGGCCGTGGATGCTCCAGGGTGCTGACCACGGATCGCCAGCTCCAGCGCCAGAGGTCAGGGGAAGGAGCAGCAGACAGATGGCAGGCCAGCCACCCGTTCTCCTCCTGCTGGAGCAGCGTGGCCTGTGGGCTGGCTTCTCACCGCAGGCTGACCAGACTCTTCCACTCCCACCACGGAGAACAGCCCTTCCAAGTCCTGGAGGGGTTCTGGGGTGTGGCTGCTTAGTGCTCCCTGGGAGGGTCCTGGGCTGTGGGTGAGCTGGCCAGCCAGGGAGCCCCACGTCACCTGAGGGCTGCCGGGTCACCTCGGATCTGAGTGACGAGTTCATTTCTGTGTGTGGGGCTGGGGTGGAACCCAGGGGGGCTCTCCCACAGAGACACACCCCCGTCCGTCTCATCTTATTTTGAGATAAGATCTTGGTAAATTGTGGAGGCTGGCTTCAAACCTGGGGTCCTCCTGCCTCAGTCTCCTGAGTAGCTGGGTGACAGGTAGCTGCCACTGCATCTTTTGTTGTTGTGTTTTGAGAAACAGCTCCTAACTGTGTCAGGCCCGTCATTATTTGAGGTCAGATGAAGCAGCTGCTGTGACCCTTCCCTCTGCCTTCCTGCCAAGCTCCAATGGCCCACAGGGACACAGCTGTTACTCAGACAGCGAAGTCCAAGCAGCGTCTCTGTTTATAAGCCAGGGGACATCGTGGGATGAGAGAAATGTGAGTTCCTAAGCTCCAAAACAGGCTGTGTGCCCTCTCAGTGCCGTTCCTCCCAGCCTCAAGGAGAAGCGCCTCTACCCAGGCTGGATGTGATGAACGGTTCTCCCGCCGGATACGCGGGCTTAATAAATCACGGGGACTCTCACCAGGGGTGGCTGTCCTGAGAATTAGACTGCAGCCTAAATTGAGAGAAATGGGTTCTTCTTGCTCAGCTTCACCACGGATAATAGGAAATATCAGGCCCAGAATGGATTCTATAAATGATCTAATCCTAATTCTCTGATTCAATTCAAACCTTCACTGAGGGGCTTCTGTGTGTCAGAGACCGTGACGACCTTGGAGGGTTTGGAGGTAAAGCTGTGTGCCAGAACATAGAAGAAGGAGGTGTTTCCTCATACGTGTGTAGACATGGACACGTGTGTGTGTGTGTGTGTGTGTGTGTGTGTGTAAGGTCAAGTCCATGTGATCTGAAGTTAACCACTCTCCATTTCCAAGTGAACAGCTAAGTAAGTGGCTTGTGTGATCGTCACCATGTTGTGTGGCTGATATGGCTGGTTATCAGTGACCAGTTCTGCTCCCTCAGATGTTGAAGTTTGAACATTGGAGAAGCAGCCAAGGCAGCCTATGGAGCAGGGTTTACTTAAAGGTAGTAACTCAGGCTTCTCCCAGGAGAGGAAAGGGGGCCATGGCTGGTGTTCTGGTGTCCCCAGAAGTGAGAGCACCTGCCCCTTTTATAGACTAAAGTTCCTTTGCTCTCCTGCTCTCTCCCCCCTTACCTCTCTCCATCCTGCCTAGTGACCAGGCCCAGGAGATGCAGGTGGGATGGCCAAAAGGTGGGAAGCAGATGGCAGGGGAGGGCCACATGGAGTGCTCCAGGCAGGTGGGGCCCAGGGGCATTAATTAGCAGCTTCCTGCCTGCAGCCTTGGGAAGGGGACAGGTAAACTTGGTGATCAAAGGGCTCTGGAGACACTGACATTCCATTCTCCAGGGGGTGGTTTCCAACTTCCCAGACTCAGGTGGCCTCCATTTCCTCCATTTGAGGGGATTCCCTATTCTATACTGATTGCCTGTCCTCAATTCTGGCTTCACAGCCTCCGCCTCCATGTTGTTCCAAGATGTTCTCTCTGTCCCAAACAGAGATGGTGCACCCATGGGTCTCCCACGGTCTCCTCCACGTTGGCTTCCCGGCCACAGACCTGCTTCCCATCTCTGTGGATGGACCTATTCTGGATATTTCATACAGATAACAGGTCACCTCAGGAGTCTGAAAGGGTGTGGCCAGAGTCCTTCATTAAGAAAAGCTTTATTTTTATTAAAGTGACCAAACAAGCACTGGAGAGAAATGCTTGAGGGGTGTCAGACTGTTTCCAGGGACCTTTGGGTCCAATTGAGGACAGGGCACATTTGTGCTCAGTGTGGAGGTGACCTCATATGTGACTGAGTCCTCCTACAGGGTCACCCAGGAGCTGGACCCTCACTAGTATGAGCATCACTAGGGACTGGAGGCGGCCTCCCAGGGTTTGGAGGCCACAGCAGGACCCCTGCCTGCAGCACAGGAACACGGGACACAGGTGGTCAGGCTGGGCCTTGCTTTCACATGTCTGGGGCTTTGGGGCTGGAACACTGACACTGAGGAGCGTCTGATAAACTCCACCTGCACAGGGTCCTGAGAATCAGCGAATTCACTGGGATGTTGGGGAGGAGTCAGTTAAAAAGGGAGGAAATTAATCTGCAGGGAATTTTTTCTTTTTGTTTCCCTGCGTTGCTTTCTTATCATGAAGATAAATTCAAATTTAATTTAAACCAATATCGACTCAGGTGCGTGGCTGGTCGCTGTGCTGCAGGAGGGTCTCTATCAGGCAGGGAAAGATCCCTCATGGCAGAGGCCCCCTGCTGGGCTGCGTCCTGCCTGGGGCACAGCTGCTGCTCCTGCTGACTCCTGTCGCCTGCAAAGGGTCCTGGATCACTGAGAGTCTTGCCACCTGTCAGGGACGCTGTTTGAAGCAGAATCCCTGCCCTAAAATAGAGAGTGCCTTCCAGTTCTGTTCCGGGTCCCCTGGGCCTTTGGAGCCTGCATGCAGAGAGGACCCAGGACAGCAGGGAGGGGACACCAGGCACAGCTCTGAGGGCATGTTCCTGCAGGTCCCTGTCTCAGTCATGGGCAGGCTGGACTCCCTCCTGGTACTGGCCAGGGCCTCCTCCAGCTTCCTCACGAACACCCAGGAAGCCTTGCTGCTGTCATTGTGACAACGAATGACCTTCCACAGGATGTCCTAATGTCCAAGGGTGCAGCACCCAGTTTAGAATGTGATTCCTGTTCAGATTGCCAGACCAGGTGACTGTGGTCGGACTCAAATTCTCCTTTCAGAGAAAGGAAGGGATGTGGCCTCTGTACAGAAAGAGGGCGGCTTGTGCAGAGTCTTGGGGGTCCCTGATTTGCAAGGGAGGTGGGAATGGGAAGGTGAAGGGTCCTGGCCTGATGCAGTGGCCAGCCACATCTAATGCCACCATTGGAGACAACAGAGCTAATGGAGCAGGGACAGGGACTCCCCCACACAGAGACTGTCCCCCAGGACGGAGGGCCAGGGACTGTCACACAGCAGGGGTCTCCCCCCCTCCCCAGGGAAAGACTCAGCTCCTCACACTGCTGGAGACACAGGAGACACATCCCAGGAAATCAGGCCCTGGCGAAATGAGCCAGCCAGGTGTGCAGGAGAGTTCACACGGGGCAGGCTGATACTCTGGAGCCACGGAGTCCTTAAACACCCCAAATGAGGACCAAGCAACAGCAAATCGATGAGCAAACAACAAACACACAAAACAGAAACACAGAAAGCATCTACATCCAGCAATAAACCCTGAGTGATAAAACCTACATAAGTGAGACTAAAAACAGAATCAAAGCTCAGAGAAGATCTGAGTCAATATCAAAGCGAGGCTTGATCCTGGGCAGCTCCATCAATGAACTCAATAAAGGGATAAATCCCACCTAAACTGTTCCATGAAGCCCCAGCCACGGCAGGAAGGTTCCAAACAGGCAAGAGTTCCCAGAGGCTTCAGGTGGAGTGAGGAGATTTCTCTGCTGAAGCCTGAGACGTGCTGCAGACCTTCAGGGATCAGCCGAAGCCCTCTGAGGGCAGGGGGACACAGCTGGCCGTGCAGGGGAGCAGGCCAGAGGCCGACCCCGAATCCACTGGAAATCCACCTGGATCTGGAACCTGAGGAAGGGCATTGCGAGTCAGCAGTGAGTTAAACACTCACGTTTACAGTAAGGCCACCCTGGCTTTCCCACTGTTTGGAGCTGATTGTTTTAAAATGGCAAATCCTTCCTTTGCACTCTGCTCGGCTACAAATTCCCACTGAGTGAATAGCCACCTCCACACACGGCCACAGTAACTCACTCCAAGGACACCAATCCACACCCTTTTCTATGTATTGCTTCACTTTTATTCATGACCCTCTGTTCCCAGGGAAGGAGACAGAACCTAACTCAAGGTGCTGGTTCTGCAGTCAGTGCTGCACCCAGGGATGGTGGCCTGTGCCTGGGCTACGGAGCCTCAGGAGTAGGGCATCTGCACAGGCCATCGGGTCTACTGTCTGCTCTCTTGGGTCCCTGTTGTGGCATCTGTGTTCTCAGGGGTGTGACATCTCCAGCACTTTCTCACAGCCTTGTTTACATTCTTCTTGAAAGCAGGGACATGGGCAGAGGCTCCGTTCTTGACCCTGGCAGGTGGTGAATCTGGGCATCTCAGAGCCACCTGCCCAGGTGCACCACCAGGCCTCTGTCCCCAGGCCCCTCTCCTGGGCTGGGAAGGAGGCACTGTGGCCTCACACCCTCAGGACCCTGGGAGACACCCTCTGAAATCTCTTCAATTCCTCCCGTGCCCTGCCCCCACCCTGGAGTCCTTCAGTCAGCAGGGGTGGAGGTTGGGCACTGGAATCAGACAGGGGGCTCCCTCAGGGACACTCAGGGCAGCCTCTGTGGTCGGAGTACTTTTGCTCTCTCACCACCCTGTCTTCTGAGGCACTCATGCCTCCTGGTGTGACTTAAATGAGAGAAAATCTACATAATGTGCTGGAAAAGAAATTGCAAGAAACAGACAGAAATATCTAAATTACTTTATCATCGTGTAACGCCACTGGAAACACAAGAATAGAGGGAGAATCTTCATCTGATATCCAGATAAGAAAGACTTTTCTATCTTAAATGGAAATTGGTAAGTCATACAGGAGCTTACGTACATGACTACACAACATTTTAAACTTCTGTTTATTAGCATTCATTGTGAATAAACTGGAAGGACATGGAGGCTGTGGACACATGGAAGCTATAACACAGAAGGCAGGGCATCTGCATCCTCGGGATAAATATCGTTCATAAATCTGCCAGTGCGAAAGCTAAGAGTTCAATAAACACGGGCAACAGCCACGAACAGGTGAGACGAAACAGAACTGAGAGAGGAAGCGCATTTGAGGGAAATATTCGACTCCATTATTGATGAAAACAGCACTAAGCCAGGCTTCATGATGGACGCTAACTCTGGCAAATGACATTAAACACTCCTCCTTTCCTGGCGGGCTGTGTGAGATGAGCAGCTTCACGGGGTGTTGCCGTGAGTGATATGGATTCACATCTCACAGTGGACATATCTTCATCCCCCTAATTTCACTCTTTAGTATTTGTTTCAAGCAAATAATCAGAGATGTAAAATATGGAATGGACTTCTCTGTGAGATGAGTAGTTTCCATTTCAGAAGCATTGATCAGTGATGGGATTCTGATTGATAGGAAAAATATGTGGTCTTCTTACCTGAGAGAATGGGCTGCACTGGATGAGCTAATGATTAGTCCAAGGCTGAAATTGTGCCATTCCTCTACTCCATCCCCAGACTGCAGAAAATAGATGTTTCCTGACCTTTAATGAAGGCAGTGATGGAGCTGATGCTGATGTTGGTGATGATTGTGATGGTGATAGTGCTGCTGGCATGTGGTGGTGGTGATGGTGTTGGTGATAATGATAAGGGCAATGGTGGTCATGATGATAATGGTCATGGTGATGGTGATAATGATGGTGATGGTGCTAAAGATGGCAGTGATGATGGTAATGGTTATAATGATAAGGGTGATGATGGTCATGATGATAGTAGTCATGGTGATGAAGGTCAGGGTGATGGTGGTCACGATGATAATGGTGATGGTGATGAAGGTCATGGTGATGATAGTGATGATGGTCATGGCAATGATGGTTATAGTGACAATAATAACGATGTTGACGAAGTAGTCATGGTGATAATAATAATGGTGATGATGGCCATGATGATAATGGTAATGGTCATGGTCACGGTGATGATGATGGTGATGGAGATGATGGTCATGGTGATAATGATGGTCATAGACATGACAATGATGGTGGTGATAGAGATGAAGTTGGTGATGACAACACTGGTGTTGATGGGATAGTGCTGAAGCCGTGCGGTGGTGATGTCAGTGACAATGATGGTGACATTGCGGTGATGGTGGTGAGGACAGGGTGGTGATAATAGACAGAACTTACAAGGGTGACCATACAAAATGATACTAATGGGGTCAGTGATGATGGGGTGCTGGGGGCACAAGATGAGGGGGAGGCTGGCATTTGCTGAGCAGTGGCATCTGCCGACTCACTCTTCCCAGCCTCTAGGTGGGTTAAACTTCATTCCAACCTCACAGCTCCCTGGTGAGCAGGGTTAGTGCTTTCCTTAATACCGAAGAGAAGTAAGGCAAAGGGGACTTACTTGCCTGATCACAGGGAAGCATCAAGTGGTCACCAGCTGTTTCCAGGCCATTTTCAGGGTTTGTAGTCTTTCTGTGGAGTCCAGCATCCCTGACTTGGCTGACATTAGAACTAACAGGGACTTTTAGTTGGAACACTAATGCTGAGGGATTACCTGGAACAACTCCTCGGTACCTGGGAGGACCCTCAGCTACTCATTTCCAGAAGTTTCACCTGTGCTTGTAACTCGCAGCCTGAGCTGAGAGCCCCTGGGCTTGGTTCCTCTGTGGGCAGCTCCCTGAGGCCCAGAGGCCTCCTGGTGGTCAGAGTCCATGTGAACCTCAAAAGCCCTGTCGCACATCTGTCCAGGTCCAGGGCACAGCTTTCTCTGGTTTAAGTGGAGATCTTTCTCTTCCGGTTTCCACTGGGAACATTTCATTTCTCCCTGATGTCATGGGTTGGCTGCGTACTTCCAGGTCTCCTCTGTTGGGCTTTTGACTCTCAAATTCTGTGTGGGTGGCATCTGGAGGGAGGAGCTTTGGGAGAGAATTTGGGTCAGATGGTCTTGAGGGTGGCCACCTAACGGGATCCACGGTGTCCGTGCTGACGAGGAGGCCTGAGCTGGCACCCCTGCTCCCTCCTGCCACCACGCCAGGTCCTCCGCAGTGGTGACAGAGCAGAAAGGCCTGGTGTGGGACTCCCAGTCGCCACAGCCAGGGAAACCAATTTCTTTCATTTTTTTTTCTTAAATCACTCTGTCTGCTATTGTGTGGTAGACCAAGACGGCCAGTCACCCTGCCTGTGGGTCGAAACTTTTAAAATAAGGGCTCAACAGAAGGTGCTTCCGCCTTTCAGACATTCCGTGGGGAGACTGCGTGAAAAGAGGGCACTGTTGGATGTGGAGCTGAGTCCATGAATATTTCAGAATTCTTTTGTCACATTGAGACCAGAAAAGACGAAATAACTGCATGATATTTAACGGTTTGTTCGAGGTGTTAACAGACTCAGAGTCTGATCCCTATGTAGCAACATGGGCAGTTCCAAAAATGCTTTATTAATTATAAAATCACAGTAAATATTTCACGAACATTTTATTAAAACGTTAGGAGTTTACAAAAGTTTTATGAAACAGTGGTGTTTTCCTAATTCCCATGCAGAAACCTAGCAGCTTGTTGTTCACAGACTACGACTTCCTTGTGCACGATGGAGCTGAGTTCCATCCTGTATGAGCTTTGCTCTGTGACCACCTGCTGGACAGAGCCCTGCTGTCCCCATGACCTTCCCAGGCATTTGTCACAACCTTCTCTCCTGAGGAACCTCCCCCCACTTCAGGTACTAGCCCTCTGTCCACTGGGCTCCGGGCCTGCTCACTTCCCATTGCACCCTCTCTGACCTGGCTGCCTTCTAGGCGCTAGCTCCTGCCCCAGGCCCTTTGCATGCACCATGCGTCCTCTTGGGGGACTGCTCCCCACCTGCACCCTGGCTCAGGAGGCATCCAGGTCTGCACGCAAGCGTGGCTTCCCAGCAGGGCTGTGTTGGAGGTCTGTCTGTCCTGCACTCCTTTCCTAGATACTCTGAAATCATCACCTTGATCAATGTAGTTATTAATTTATCTTCAAAAAAATAATGTGTCGCACTTGGCTCTTCCTGAAATCACTTTATATTTCCTCCCACTGATTTCTCCCAGCCTCACCTCCTAGAACCCAAGCCTGGCAAGGCAGGCTTTTAAGTTGCCATCTGCAACCTGGTGTGCAGAAAGTGTTGGGGACCCTGGAATTGTTGAGTATGTATCTGCTGAACGGTTGCCAGAAGGAGTGGACATAGAGGGAACCCATTCCCCTGCCACCTGACTGAGCTAAGACCCGGGAGGCTGCAGATGCATTACAGAGAGAGTCAATATATGAAGAGCTTGGGAACCGGGGTGCTCCCGGGTCACAGTCTCTCCTCCTACGCAATCTCCTCACCCCCTGGACATGTGTCCATGTTGGAGACCTGAAGCTCTAGGGGAAGGGGTGAGAGATGGGTTGGCCCAGTTGGGCAGCAGCCACAGTTACATGTGATGGACAGGAGGGCGCAGGCAGCCAGGTGCCCTGTGCCAAGCAGCCCTCTCCCGGCCGTTTTAGCAATCGATTTCTCGGCTCAGCTGCACAGCCTCTCCTCTGCAGGAAACAGATGACATTCCACTTTGGAAAAAAGAATCCATTGTTCCCTGAAATGGATGCGCTGGAAGCCAACATTTCCTTTCCTATCCATAAACAATCTTTCAAACAAAATGATTCAAATCAATCGTCTGAGTTTCAAGTCACTCTATTACTTGAAGGACGTTGCCTCCCTTTATCTCAGCCACAGAGATGACCTTCCTGTGTGAGATGGCGATCGCACCTGCAAACACCAACCCAGTCGGCCCCGGGAAGGTGCTGGGGAGCAGTCCTCGGAGCTGGGCACCCCTGTGCTTCTGATAGACAGCTGTGGGCAGCTTGCATCTCACCTCAGCTGTGGGGTCTGCGAGCAGTGGGGAAGGCAGCTGGAGTGATGCCCGGGCAGCGTGTGGACACGGACCCCAGGAGTTGTTTCTCTCCAGATGCAGAGGCTTGGGCTGCTCCCGGCTCTGCCTCTCCTCTGTCCTGCACGGAAGTGCTCGGTGCCACTAATTCCACCCAAGTCTCAAAAATCCAGGCACCCTTAACCCAGTGCGGCCACTTTGAACAAGAAACCCTAAAGAGGGTGACAAGTCTCAAGCGTTCTGCTGAACAGGGAGGCCAGGGTCCAGAGTGAGCAGCCAAGCGGCAGGGCGGATGGTGTGAGGGGAGGCAGGCCGTCCCCAGCAGCCGGCGCCTGCGTCTGGCCCTGTGTTCCATCTGCAGTGCTGACCGCCACTCCTGCCGCTTCCCTGGTTCCATTTTCTTGTTTCAGCAGCTGTTTAAGAGGAAAGTGGGATTGTGTGTTGAAATGATGAGGATGGGCAGGGGAAGGGGCAGCTGCCTTCTCCACGGCTGCCCTCTCCTGTCCCCTCCTGCCACTCTCCCAGAGCCCACTGTCCCTCCAGGGTCCCCGACTCTCCACGCACAGCCCCCTGATCATTGCAGTCTGGAGGCCTCGACGACAGGCCTTCTGAGAAGTGATTAGGAAGGGGACCCTGTGCTGGCTTCTGGGTCAGGAGTTTTATCTCAATTACATGAAATTCAGAGAGAAGAAAAGGTGGTTTCCCTTCAGTTTCCTCGTCTCGCTGTGCTTTGGTGAGTTCCAGAATAAGTGGGTCAGCATCTAGGTGATTTAAGGACTTTCAAAGACTCTCACAGTGACACCAAGTCCCACCTCAGCTGCCACCTACTTCTTTATACAGAATCGCTGCTCAGAGACTGAGGGTGGAATTTATCTCCTTTACAGAAGTCTTGCTTTCCACTTTCCTAAGGCTAGAAAATATTGTTAGTCAGCTCTCTGCCACTGTAATGAACTACCTGAGATAATCAACTTACAAAGAGAAAAGGGTTGCTTTGGCTCTTGGATTTAGAGGCTGCAGTCCATGACCAAGCAGACCCA
>JAJEJO010051126.1:0-11805 GCA_020662805.1 Glaucomys volans | reverse complement strand
GCATGGCTGGATTCACTGAGTACATTGCTGAGTCCAGAGACTCATCTAGGGCAGTAGCAGCCAGTTGAAGTTATATCCAAAGACATTTTGTGGAAGAAGTCATGCATGTTGGCTTCATTGGTTATGTGAAGCTTGAAGTACGAAACAACACATCAAACATGCTGTGATACTACTCTTTTCCACAAATGCCACTACAGGAGGCAGCTGGAACATGGGATTTAGGACATCAAATAACAAGTGAGAAATGGCTGAGTTCTCTAGTATATTCAACAGGGTGTTCATCATTAAACATTTAGAATGGAGAGTAGAAATTTGTTGCCAATCTAGGAAGACATTCTATGCTCACTCCATTGTTCAGGAACCACCACTTCTTCTGTTCTCTTTAAATTATGTTGCCCTCAGAAATTGTCCTTCAAAGGGTTTCATGGGGGCGCTACCACCTTCTTTTGATGCAGATATGGTTTCACAATGTGTCTTTAGTGAAGTTGTAAATGTTTTCATCTGCCTATTGCCGGTCTGAAAATGGAATCTGCATATTTCCAAGGCATCTGAACCAACACCGTGATGATGTACAATACAGGCCATGGTCAAACACCCTGTAACAATGATCCACCAAAATGTGAAACATAGGAATAAAACACGTGCCTCACCCCCGCGAGCCGCCCACCTGCCTGGCAGGTGTAGCCTCCTGCACGGGTGCAGGCCCAGCGCATCCCGGCTGGGCGGGGGGCGGGGGCATGCGAGCCCTCCAGCTGAGCGCGTCGCATATGCGCCCGCCCCTCCCGCCCGGCCGCTGGCTGTGGTGTACCTGCAGCGCACAGGGAGTGAGTGGCACCGCGGCCCCCGCCCTGCCCGCCGGCTTCCCGAGGCTGCCCAGGCCGCGCCCCGAGGCCAGGCTCGCTGCCCCTGCCCCCATGCGGCCCTGAGGCGGGCTGCGCGCGGCTCCGCGGTGAGCGGCGGTGCTCAGCGCCCTGAGGGCCCCACCGCCTCCCCGCGCCCGGCCCTGGGCGGACCCCGCCGCCATGGCCAGTGACAGCTGCGGGCTCGGTGGGCCCAGCGCAAGCGAGCAAGACCGGCAGTACTGCGAGCTGTGCGGGAAGATGGAGAACCTGCTGCGCTGCGGCCGCTGCCCCAGCTCCTTCTACCGCTGCAAGGAGCACCAGCGACAGGACTGGAAGAAGCACAAGCTCCTGTGCCAGGGCGGCGACCCTGCCGGCCCCGCAGCCGGCCCGCGCGCGCAGCCGGGCTCCGAGCTGCCAGCCACCGCGCCTCCGCACCGGGCCGGAGTCGCCTCTATGACCCCCGGGGCGCGGACCGGGAATGCGGCGGGTCAGTGCAAGGGCAGCGCCGAGGCCGCGCGGGCGCCATTCCCCTGGGACTCGGCCCAGGCCCGGGATCCCCGCGGCGCGGTCTAGCGCTGCCAGGAGGATCCGCCCATGCGGCGGTCGCCAAGTCCCAAGCGGGCAGCCTGTGCCCCTCGGGTAGCTCGCCTGGAGAGGCGCTGAGCCCCGGAGGCGGCCTGCGGCCCAACGGGCAAACCAAGCCGCTGCTGGCGCTGAAGCTGGCGCTGGATTACAACGTACCGTGCATGAACAAGCATGGCATCTGCGTGGTGGACGACTTACCAGGCAGGGAGACCGGGCAGCAGATCGGCTACGAGGTGAGCGCACTGCTCCACACAGGCAAGTTCACAAACCGGCAGCTGGTCAGCCAGAAGAGCAACTCCTCCAAGGACATCCAGGGCGATAAGATCACCTGGATCTAGGGCAAGGAGCCTGGCTGTGAGACCATCCTGCTGCTCATGACCTGATCCACCACTGCAACAGCAGGAGGAGAGCCATGGTTTCTTGTTACCCCGGCAACTGGACTGGTTACGTTTGGCACGTTGATAACCCAAACGGAGATGGAAGATGTATGACGTGCATATACTGTCTGAATAAAGACTGGGACGTCAAGGTAAGTGGAGATATACTTCGAATTTTCCCAGAAGGCAAAGCCCAGTTTGCTGACATTGAACCCAAATTTGATAGACTGCTGTTTTTCTGGTCTGACCGTCACAACACTCATGAAGTACTAAAAGTAGTAATACAAACTTCTCCCGAGTGGGGAAGGGGGGCCATGGTTGGCTGATGTTCTGGAATCCCCAAGAAGTGAGCGCACCCTCCATCTTTTATAGGTTAGGGTCTTCTATTGTTCTGCCCCTTCCTCTGACCTTTATCTCTCCTTCCTGCCCATAGGGCAGTGGTGACACAGCAAAAAGGTGAGGTGCGAATGGCAAGGGGAAGGGCCACATGGAGATCCAGGTGGGACCTGGAGGCATTAATTAGCAACACCTTGCCTGCAGCTTTTGGGGAGGGGCAGTTAAGCAGGTAACTTTGGTGATCAGAGGGCTATAGAGGCAATGACATTCCAGTCTCCCAGGGGCATCTCCAACTTCCCAGACTTCATTCCTCAATTTGACCAGATTCCCTGATTTCTACACTAACTGCCTGTTAAGTCTGGCTTCATTCCCCCCTTTTTGATTAGGAACTTAACTGCTTGCTGTAAGGAAAGTGGGCGAAGACCGCTCTGGCTGCTTCTGAGCTGGAAGGGGGCGAAGTGGGGGGCAAGCAGTTGAGTTCCTTTTAAGAAATCTGGTCAATTGAGGGGTCCAGCATAGAAGTCTGCTTGGGGAAGAGCAGGTTGTAAAGTCATCTGGGGGATGGGTGCTTCTATGAGAGAAACGAAAGACATGAGTACCAAAATGAGATTAACACAGAATAAATGTTGCAGCATCTGGAACATGTCAATGAATGGAAATCAGTCTCTCACCAGGTGGAAGAACTGAGAAGTTGTTCCTGTAATTAGGCCTAACAAATGCTGGAGGGGTTAGGGCCTTTATTTGGGAACTTTAATATTGGCATGGAAGCACAATTTTTAATTTTAATGTTATTTATGTCCCCAGAAAATATGGTTAAGCTACTTAATGTCATCTGATTTTTGTAAAACATCCTTCTATTGGTATAACCTGTGTTTAGTAGAGATCTCTATATTTCTCTTATTTAGGACTAGATAATCATGCTAGTGAACATAGATTAAGCCTACCTGTGCAGCTTAGAAAGGCCTTAAACTGAGTGAAAATTTCTGACTGACAGTTCCGTTTTAAATGCCCAGGAATGACTATGTTTTGGTTTTAACTGTTTTTCTAGGTGTTTAAGATCAAGCTGGTCAAATTGACCTGTTTCTGTCTTTTAAGACTCAGCTAAGTTCCCACAGAGGTCACTTGTGGAGAGTAGCTTCTTAGTTCTTTTAGTGCCATAGGCTAGGTAGGGTCGGTCTTCTTGATGAGGTGAGGTGGCTTCCCTTGGAAGCATTAGGGATTTCTCTCCCTTTTGCAATGACCCTCCTCTGTAGCAGGTGCACTGATTGGCTTTCATCCTCTAGTGAGTCTCATCAATCTCCCTGATCCAAAGGTTGTGTGACCCAGAGTTGCAAAGCTCTTTTTGAGAAGCTCTCCTTTTCCCTGGATTCAGGTTGACTCTGAGGGCAAGAGCCAAAACTGGTTTTCTTGGACCTCCTGTGTTAATATTGATCTCTAAATTTGATCTTAAATATCCAGCAAGCCAGTCTCACCAATCACAAAGAGTACTGGGATTTAACTCCAATGTATATAACTTTGCAATTATTACTGCCTTTTATCTAATTGGAGTTATATTATCTCATCTGCTCTATAGGTGATGGCTTAGTATCTCAAATTTAGGTTTGTTCTTGAAGCAGAACCTTTTAAAACATTAATTAGGCAGTTATAGAGCTTACAAGGAAAATATAAAATACAGTTAAGAACAGTAAAAACATATCTAGCTTGTGTAATAGTCATCTTATATTCTGCCTGAGCTATATATTATATTCCCTGTTTGAGATCACAGAATTTTACAGCAAACAATCTTTTGAATATAACTTTAAACATACTGATATCTGGCTTATATTGGAGGTATTTTGACATGCAGCAGGGTGGGAGGCAAAGCCTTATCTCAGGTAAGGCAGGGCTCTTTACCATCTTAGGTAAAGTGTCTTAGTTCTGAAGCTGATTTTTTGCCTCCTCTTTGAACATCATTTTAGTTTCTAACTTTCCTTTTGTGTAGCAGTGACCAAATGCTTTCATGTTTCAGGATATTAACCTTTAAACAATCAGGCTCTCACTAACTTTTAAATATATTTGCATTTAAATTTTGATCTCAGCATAAAAAGTAACAAATTTACATATACCCTATTGATAACAGGTCCTGTTATACAGAACATTAAATGATAAAAATAAGTCCCCAATAAAATTTGCTAATTCTATAAGTTTAAAATTACCATTACGGACAAGTTTAGTTTGGAGAACAGCAGTTTGACAAATTTTCTGCTCTAAAGACTTTTGTACCTGGAAGATTCAAACACATTAATATACAAAGAAGAGTAATAGCACAATTATCTTGATGTTACCCAAATTTAGTTTTTATTTTCTTTAAGAAAGAATTTAGACTCTGTAAATTAATGTTTAAAGAAACCCTTGTCAATTTAACATATAGATTACACCCTTTCGTTTGTATCAGTCCATTAATATTTGACCTTAAGGGAAAACCTTAAGTAGTTCTTAATTGACCATCTCATATACATACAACCAACTTAGTCATACACAAACTTGGTAAAATTTGTCCTTCCCTTACACACAGACTTTCTTAGCACTTACTTAGACCCTCATGTATTTCATCACAGACTTTCTTACCCAGAAACATTCTTTTTCCTTCTACTGAATATGTTTCCACACCTAGAACCTTCTATTTTCTCTTTCATATCTGTTGACTCCTTTTGTTTGTATTTTGAAACAACTCTTAGGAAATTTCTGAATTTAGATGAATTATTCCATTTTAATAAGATGAAATATTTTATTATTTATAGTTCTTTAATTGAATCACAGTTGAAACCTTTGGATTCCTTTGTATGTAGAATGGTACCTGATATGATTTCACTTAGTAACCTTGTTTGTAGTGATGGACACAAAGCAATCCCAAACCCTTTACTTTAATCAATCGATTTTTAAAAAACCAATAATATTTTAAGTATGTTACCCAATGGAATTCAAACATTAAGAGTACTCTATGTTATTCAACAACATTCTAACTTAGCAAATTAACCAGATGTCTCTAACAAGCACCTTTGTTTAATCCTATATACATCACATCTAATTTGCTTATTTTACTGTAAAAACCAAGATATCAGACATGTATATTTAACAGTATCTCCCATCTCTTTTCTGTTGAAGAAAAATACTAGAAATAATTAACATTTTATAGACATTTTTATTAGTTTTACCACTTAGACACTTGTGGGTTAAGAAATTTAAAAACATGTTACCTTTATTGGTTTACCCAATTTAAATTGAACCTTTTTATTCACATGAATTAAAGTTGGATCCACTCTTATTTTTAATATCTTTGAGATCTCTTTATGTCAATTTAATATGTACATGAATTTTGGACACACAAAAGACAACACCAACACACATACACAAAAATACTTTTAGCTTTTTGTACGTGAATTTCCATTGCAATGTTATAGATCAAAAATAACTCTAGAGTTTAAAATAATTGATCAAAAAGCATTAAACTAGTTATGTAGGATTGAAATCGTGGAGCTCCAAAAACAAAACATTTAAGAAAAACAACATTTCCTAGGAGAAAAAATGTTAATGGCCATTAATTATTTTAGCAAAGCACTGTATAATTTACTTTTGCTGGAGTTCAAGTAAAAGACTCTTTTTGCCTTTTTTTCCCTTAGGTTTGAGACTGGTCTCCTACTGGGCCTTGACTTCTATTTACATTTCAATGTAAGCCTTGACTTGAGATCTGGTTCCAGCAGAAAGTTGTTGCCTAGGGCATTTTAACCATTTTTTTTTTTCTTCTTCAAGACAGGTTTGAATGTTGAGGAAAATGATGAGATCTTGTTTTTCATTACTTTTGAGAATGAAGTTATTATGCTAAGCTTATTACTGATATGCCATTTGTTATTGACTTGGTTTGTCCATGATTGCCTACCCAGTATTTGAGGGTGAATAATTTTAGGATTATCTTCCTCTCAGTGACAAACAGGTTACATCTTGCTCCATAGGTAAGCTGAGGACAGGGGCTTGAAGTAAGGTCTCTTTTTAATATTTCTGGGGCAGAAATATTCACCTATGGTGGTTATTTTCCTGTTCTGGTTTGTGGGTTCCTTGAGACAGTTGGAATCCTAAGTATTAAACCTGTTGATGGCATAATTAAGCTCTATTTTTTTTTGAGTTCTTATCATTTCTATTAGCTAAGAAGTTTAGGAGCTCTATAATGGGCCTTTGTTATTCCTCCTGGGTGGAGGCACATAAAGGATGTCATTTACATATTGTAAAACATTTACAGGTGGTTTATCTCTGAATTTTGTTAAATCCTAGGATCTGTCCAGAACAGGGCTATTTTAAATCCTTGAGGCAACTCTGTCTAGGATAGTTGAGATTTGTTATCTGTTTCCTCAAAGGTAAATAGATATTACAATCGAGAGTCTGGAGGTAGGTAAAGAGCATCTTTTAAGTTTAACACAGTAAATCAAGCAGCAGCTGGAATTCAGCATAACAAAGTACATGAATTAAGAACTACAGGGTGAAGAGAAATGACTGATTCATTAGTTATACTAAGGTTCTGGACTAGGCATTATTCCCAATAACTTTTGAACTCCTAAAATTGGGGTACTGCATGAGCTGTTGCAAGGCATTAAGTTTCTGTTCTGAGGGTTTGAATGATCTTTAATGGCCCTTTTTGTTAAGTTCCTTTCTTTTCCTTTGATTTCCATTATAAAAATGGAAGATGCAAGCTGGAGAAGATCATCAAGGGATTGATCAAACCATGTGCCAATTTTGTAATCTCCTCTAAATGGTTGTGGCTGGCTGAATAATAAACTTATCTTTGAAAAGTAGGTTGCCCTCTATGAATTTAGGATTCAGGGTGGTAAGTTTTCTTATTGCTTTCCTGAGTCTCCCTGAAAACAGCAGGACTTTCCTGAAGGCCTCATACAATTTTCCAGGCATCCTACTCATTATTTGAATCCCAGTTAGGATGGTTTCTTGGAACTGCCTCTGCTCTCAATGGTTAAGTAACAGCATAATTCTTCCAGGTGAAATCAAATACCTGGCATTAAGTTTTGAAACATCACAATATATTTATTTAGACCCTCCAAAAACCTCTATAGCCTTTTGAAGTTGGGGGGGGTCTCCTTCATGCTTCTCCCTTAGTAGGTGATTGCTTAAGTTTTCTCCTCTCTTGGTCATTAAGGCCAAGCCTGGTGACCTATGAAAGGCATTTCTCTTGATCCTTTGTAAATTTTGCAGTATGCAGGCTAGTGGTGAACCTGGCAATACTGTTGAGAGAGAAGCTCCCATCTGATTAGGGACGTCTCCCTAGCTTTGAGCTTCCTTCCGGTCCAGAAACACCCGTCTCTCACTACCTGCTTTGCCAAAGTTATTTCTGGCCTCCTTTGGCAAAGTGCGTGGGTCTTAGGTCGCCCTATGCAAAAGACCCTGGAAAAGTCAGAATTAAGGGCATGACTGACTTCTCCCTGCCACTATACTCCTGATTATGAAAAAAAAAAACATGACAAAGGTGAAAATTGTTCATTTTCGCCTATCCTTTGCCCTGTAGACTAAAGGAATCTCCAGGAGGTGAGGAGGACACCTATTGGTTGTTATGAATATAACAACCTTTTCTTGGAGGGTCTTTCATGGGAGGGGTTGATTTTAAATGCCTCCCTCTTGCAGCTTAAAGAGAACACAGTGAGCACATTTAAGCACAAGAACAGTAATGGGGAGATGCTAGATGGACTAGTGATTGCTAACTATGCAAACAAAGGGAACCTGGGCATTTTCTTACTAATTATCCCAGGTCTTTCTTTTAATATTACAACCTGAATTCCTAATGTTTCATTGGCAAGGGAAGGGGAACATCCAGGAGGGAGTGGATGTGGCGGGAGTGTGGTACAGCCCATACGGAGGCATAGGTCATTGGCGCTTTCCCTCAGTGCCATTGGTCATCTGATCACCCTAGATACCCCTTAGGGCAGTTGGGAGGGGAGTCCGGAGAAGGAACCTTTGAGATTTCGCCCAAGAGTAGCCCTGGCCAGAGAATCTCGCAGTTGCTCCAACCCCTTTTTCCTCCTCTACGCATCCGAGGTGGATCAGGACTGGGGACACTGTGTACTGGCGGCAATTGCTCTCCAGACCTGGATCAAAAAGTAGGAAGTGGCTTCAGCAAGGCCCAACATGCCTACTCTGCATAGAGCACGTGATTGCAGCTTGCTTAGGCCAGGAAACCTTTCACCCGAGTCTTGAAGGATGGCGGCTGCACTAACTGCATGTAAGTAGCCGACGGGTGCCCATTTTGCCCTCCAGAAAGAAAGAGACAGAAAGATGTAGCTCAAACAGATGTGGGGTGTGCAGTGTATGAAGAAGCTTACCTCGGTGTAGATCTCGGTGGGACCTCCAAATCTGATACCGTCGCATTATCGGTGACGAGTTCTGCTTCCTCCAGTGTTGAAGTATAACGCCAGAGAAGCATGCCAAGGCAAGCATTTTAAGCAGGTTTTATTTAAAAGTAATAATACAAACTTCTCCTGAGTGGGAGAAGGGGGGCCATGGCTGGCTGATGTTCTGGAATCCCCAAGAAGTGAGCGCACCTTCCATCTTTTATAGGGTTAGGGTCTTCTTTTGTTCTGCCTCTTCCTTTGACCCTTATCTCTCCTTCTTGCCCATATGGCGGCGGTGACATAGCAATAAGGTGAAGTACGAATGGCAGGGGAAGGGCCACATGGAGATTCAGGTGGGGGACCTGGAGGCATTAATTAGCAACTCCTTGCCTGCAGCTTTTGGGGATTGGCAGTTAAGCAGGTAACCTTGGTGATCAGAGGGCTCTGGAGGCAATGATATTCCAGACTCCCAGGGGTGTCTCCAACTTCCCAGACTTCATTCCTCAATTTGACCAGATTCCCTGATTTCTACACTAACTGCCTGTTAAATCTGGCTTCATTAGGACCCATGATGCCCTCATCTGGGGTTCATTTAGACATGAGGGGATGGTACCCATGTTAGAAGGTGCACTTACCCAGATTCCTCAATTACCTTGGAGCTGAAGGGGAAACTGAGTGAGAGGAAATTCTCCAAGAAGAAATCTGAGCTGAACAGACAGATCATGACCAAGTTACTAAAGTGAATGCAGCACTGGGCTTTTTGGGAATCTCAGAAGCAGTGATAAGTGGTTCTCAATTCAGAGATAATGGGAGCTCTGGTGAAGTGTGTCTCCAAGAAGGGCCCCACAGTTGGATGCCCTATGTTCTAACAGTTTAGTTTGGGTCTCAGCCTATTGTTACTCTTTAACTACGAATCAACCTGTGGGTGTCTGTCCCATCTGGAGGGGGAAAGGCCAACAAGTTAACCAATGTCCTTGGCAGAGCAAGTTCCACAGCAGTCCCAAATTTATTAAAGAATTACAGCACTTTTATAGAAGAAGGGAATTCAAAAACAAAGAACTGGTAGTGTAACATGATAGTCTGTAAGGAAGGTCAAATTAGGAGTCACACAGTTTACCAAGGGGACGAGGGAGAGAGGACGACCAGCAAAGCTCACCTGGGGCAATGGCCATTGGCAGGTCAGGTCACTTGGGAGTTTTCTCCACAGGCACAAACAATCCTGAGTTTTCACTCCAGGATTTTACCTTTCTGCAGCCTGATAGCATATACCTCAGTGTCTCTTTTCTGCATCCCCACAGGTAAGCACCTTTGGCTGACACCACAGCTTCTTACTCAAAACTCTATTTAGAATGGGATTTCATTTATACCTGATAATTATTCACTTTGCTTTCACTCGATTGAACAGAGGAGGAGATATTGAGACATAGAAGTGTTGGCATGATTTGAAGAGGTTGATTAAGGTAGAAGACTGTATGTTCTGCAGATCTGACTATATGTTATACGTTGAAGAAACACCACCCAATGTACAGTCATACAATTTCTATAAAATTCTATAGTTCACATTTGAGAACAATCCACCCTGCATCCACTGTTGCAACTGAAATCCCAAAATCTTTGGTGTAATGAGGAGAGAAAATCCCTGTCCAATTAAGGATCAAGACTATTGTAGCTTTTCAAGGAGCATGAAATTATCTGAGGGAATCATGGATGCATATGGCATTATGAGAAGTACGCATTTGTGGGAAATATTTTAAGGTCTGATATTTGGGACCAATGAAATTGAGGGAATCTTTCACACCTGAACACCAAGTCTTTATAATCACAAAATGCTCACACCTGTCTTATATTTTCCATTTCTCCCAGCCTTTTCAAGGAGGAAATTCTAAGCAACTAAGCCAAATGCATAACCCAGTGGAGGTGCTGTGTCTTGCTTTTCACCTCAGTTTTGTGGGTTCTTGGTAAAGTTGAATATTCTGGGCAATTCTTCTTTCTCTGAAGTTAGGAATGTCCCAGAAACTTCATGAGGCAGTCTGTGAACATGTACAGATAATGGGAAGAAGTATTGGCTTGCAGGATCTCTGAACCTATGAATAATATTTGCTCAGAAAAAAAAGTATCCCCATTCTGTTTTCAAGCATACAGTTCTTGTGTTGATAAGAATTCCTCTCAACGTTCTTTGCATTGAGAAAAATTGAAGAATGTCTTGACCAATCAACTGTCAGTCCTTCATTTCTCAACAAAATGCTGCTACACTGGTGTTTATCATGTGTGGATATGCCTAAATATTTTACCAGTGTACGGGGACATGAGAGCAAAAGAGAAGAGTGCTACAGTATTTAGAGTGGATGGGACCTACATGCGGGAATTTCTTTTGGAAGGGCATGGAATTTTCTGGCTTTTTTAAGGAAAATTCAGGTTTTTTTCTCTTTCCAGAATTTGTTGCTTGTCCTTGGGCAAATTGGGTTTCCATGAATGGTTTGTCTGTCATCCTAGTTGTGCTCCACATACCACCTACAGTCACAGAAAGGCCTTATGACAGACAATGGTGTTATGCTTGCCATTGCAGCTGGAACAAATTCAGGTCCTGGCTGCTGCTGAGGAACCAACATGTAATGTGCTGGCCCAGCTGTGCTGGTAGGAGAGAAGAGGAAGCAGTCAGGCACCAGAGTTCTTTCATTTGCCACAAAGGGATCATAACCTTTTAGCCCATAAGAAAAGGAATCAGGAGGTGTTGTGGACCTGTCCTCTCTGGCTTTGGCACATCTGACTCCATCCAAGATTAGGGACCCGCTGAAGCCTGACAGGCTGTGATATCATCCATGTCCTCGAAGGGGTGATGCTATCACTTGACCACAGGAGGCATCATGATTTTCTGTAAATAGGGACCCCCGTGACAGCGATTGTTCCCCACATGTGCAGTGGACCAGAAAGAGATGCATTGGTGACTGATGATGAGTGGGTAACCAAGCCTAACAATGGCCACAGGGGCATGACCCTAGGAAGACACATCCCTTTATCTGTACTCACCTGGTACAATGATGAGTTTAGAAACTGGCCTAGGGCCTTAGCAGCCACTCGAAATGATGGCCTATGATATTTCAAAGCAGAGGAGAAATCTGTATTATGGGGTATGTTAGATGACTTTTGAATTGGGTAACATCACACCAACTCTGGCTTGATTCCTGACCTTTCCACAAATTCCCCAACAGGAGACATCTGGAACCTTGGACTTAGGATTTCTAAGTATAAGTGAGTAGCTGCTGAGCTCCCCAAAGTTGAGAGAAGGGAGCAAATCACTAA
>JAJEJO010051124.1:70653-83170 GCA_020662805.1 Glaucomys volans | reverse complement strand
TGGTTGGTGTTCTGGTATCCCCAGAAGTGAGTGCCCCCTGCCCTTTTCATAGATTAAAGTTATGGTTGTTCTCTTTTCTCCCCCTTCTCTCTCCTCCTACCTACTTAAGGAGGTCCAGGAGAGGTAGGTGAGATGGGAAAAACGTGGGAACCAGATAGCAGGGGGAAGAGCCAAAGGGAGTGATTCAGACAGGTAGCAGCCGGGGGGCATTAATTAGCAATCCTCTGCCTGCAGCCTTTAGAGAGGGATAGTTCAGACAGGTACCTTGGTGATCCCAGGGTTCCAGGCACATTGACATTCCAAGCTCCAGGGGCAGTCTCCAACTTCCAGGATCCAAACTGGCCCCCATTTCCTTGATTTCACCCAATCACCTAAAATTTTGGCTTCATTTTGACTCCATACTGCTCTAAGAAAATGGGATGATGACCACCCTTCCTGCTTGGAGCTGGAAATGGGCAGCGTGGGTTTTGAGTTCCCTTTTACAAATTGGGTGTGTTGAGGGGTCCATCATAAAAGTTTGGGGAAGAACAGGATGTAAAGTCATCTGGAGTGGGTGCTTCTCTCTCTCTCTCTTTTTTTTTTTTTTTTTCTTTTTTCTTTTTTGATACTGGGGATTGAACTCAGGGGCACACCACCACTGAGCCACATCCCCAGTCCTATTTTGTATTTAGAGTCAGGGTCTCACTGAGTTGCTTAGGGCCTCGCTAAGTTGATGAGACTGGTTTTGAACTCGTGATCCTCCTGCCTTAACCTCCCAAGTGCTGGGATCACAGCTGTGCGCCAACACGCCCAGCGGGTGGGTGTTTCTCTGATAGAGAAACAAAAAGACACGAGTACTGAAATGCGATTAATACAAAATCAATGCTGCAGCATCTGATACATGTGAATGATTATCATGAAGATGACAGAAGTCAATAATCTCTCATCAGAAGTTTTGAGAGCTGAGAAGTTGTTCCCATAACAAATTCTAACAAAGGCTGGAGAAGATAAGGCCCTTATTTGGGATTGTAAATCTTAAATATTGTCAGAGTTATCAGAAATGTAAGTACAACATCTAATTTTTTTTAATTTTTATTTTTACAGATTGCTTTCTGATTCATTGTACACTAATATGGTACAACTTTTCCTTTCTATGGTTGTACACAATGTAGATTCACACCATTAATATAATCATACATATACATAGGGTGATACTATCTGTCTCAGTCTACTATTTTTCCTTCAACCCATGCCCTCCCACCCCATTTTCCTCTACACCATCCACAATTCCTCCATTCTTTTCTTCCCCCCCACTCCTCATCCCCAACACCCTGTTATGTATCATCATCCACTTATCAGAAAAATATTCAGCCTTTAGTATGTTATGCTTGACTTATTTCATTAGCATTATATTCTCCAACTCCATCCATTTACTAGCAAATGCCATAATTCTATTCTTCTTTATGGCTGAGTAATATTCCATTGTGTGTGTATATATATATATATATATATATATATATATATATATATATATATCACAGTTTCTTTATCCATTCATCAATTGAAGGGCATCTAGGTTGGTTCCACAATCCAGCTATTGTGAATTGAGAAACTATGAACATTGATGTGGCTGCATCACTGTAGTATGCTGATTTTAAGTCCTTTGGGTATAAACCAAGGAATGGGATGGCTGGGTCAAATGGTGGGTCCATTCTAAGTGTCTTGAGGAATCTCCATACTGCTCTCCAGAGTGGTTGAACCAATTTGCAACTCCACCAGCAATGTACAAATGTGCCTTTTTCCCCACATCCATGCCAACACTTATTATTGCTTGTATTCTTGATAATAACCATTCTAATTGGAGTTAGATGAAATCTTAGGGTGGTTTTAATTTGCATTTCTCTAATTACTGGAAATGATGAGCACTTTTTCATATATCTGTTGATCACCTGTATATCTTCTGTGAAGTGCCTGCCAAGTTCTTTAGCCCATTTATTGACTGGGTTCTTTGTATTTTTGGTGTAAAGTTTTTAAAGTTCTTTATGAATTTTGGAGATTAGTGCTCTGTCTGAAGTGTGTGTGGAAAAGATTTTCTCCCACTCTGTAGGCTCTCTTTTCACATTATTGATTATTTCCATTTCTGAGAAAAAGCTTTTTAGTTTGAATACATCCCATTTATTGATTCTTGCTTTTATTTCTTGTGTTCTGTGGGTCATGTTAAAGAAGTCTGGTCCTAAGACAACATGATGAAGATTTGGGCCTACTTTTTCTTCTATTTAGTGAAGGGTCTCAGGTTTAATTCCTAGATTCTTGATCCATCTTGAGTTGATTTTTGTACAGGGTGAGAGATAGCAGTTTTATTTCAATTTACTGTATATAAATTTCCAGTTTTGCCAGCACCATTTGTGGAAAAGGCTTTCATTTTTCCATTGTATGTTCTTGGCACTTCTGTCTAGTGTGTGATAACTGTACTTATATGGGTTTGTGTCTTCTGATCTGTACCATTGGTCTACCTGTCTATTTTAGTGCCAATACCATGACATTTTTGTTACTATTGCTCTGTAGTAGAGTTTAAGCTCTGGTGTTGTGATACCTCCTGCATCACTCTTCCTATCCAGGATTGCTTTGTATATTCTGGGTCTTTTGTTCTTCCAGACGAATTTCATGATTGATTTCTCTATTTCTATAAGGAATGTCTTTGGGATTTTAATTGGAATTACATTAAATCTGTATAGCACCTTTGGAACTATGGACATTTTGATAACATTAATTCTGCCTATCCAAGAACATGGGAGATCTTTCCATCTTCTAAGGTCTTCTTCAATTTCTTCTGTAATGTTCTGTAGTTTTCATTGTAGAGGTCTTTCACCTCTCTTGTTAGATTGATTCCCAAGTATTTTATTCTTTTGAGGCTACTGTGAATGTAGTTGTTTTCCTCATTTCTATTTCAGATGATTCATCAAGTACATACAGAAATGCATTAGATTTATGTGGGTTGATTTTATATCATGCCATTTTGCTGAATTCATTTATTAGGTCTAGAAGTTTTCTTGTTCAGCTTTTTTGATCCTCTAAATATAGAATCATTTCATTGGCAAATAGTGACAACTTGAGTTCTTTTTTTCCTATTCGTATTCTTTTAATTTCTTTGATCTAATTGCTCTGGCTAGAATTTCAAGCACAATGTTGAATAGAAGTGGTGAAAGAGGGCATCCCTGTCTTGTTTCAGTTTTTAAAGGGAATACTTTCAGTTCTTCACTATTAAGAATGATGTTGGAACCGGGCGCAGTGGCGCATGCCTGTAATCCCAGCAACTCAGGAGGCTGAAGCAGGAGGTATGAAAGTTCAAAGCCAGCCTCGGCAACTTAGTGAGGCCCTAAGCAACTCAGTGAGACCCTGTCTCTAAATAAAATACAAAATAAGGCTGGGGATGTGGCTCAGTGGCCGAGTGCCTCTGAGTTCAATCCCTGGTTCAAAAAAAAAAAAATGATGTTGGCCATGGAGTTAGCAAAAATAGCCTTTACAATGTTGAAGCTTGTTCCTACTAACCCTATTTTCTCTAGTGTTTTGACCATAATGGGGTGTTGTATTTTGTTAAATGCTTTCTCTGCATCTATTGAAATAATCATATGATTCTTAACCTTAAGTCTATTGATGTGATGAATTACATTTATTGATTTCTGGATGATGAACCAAACTTGCATCCCTGGGACAAACCCCCTTTGATCATGGTTCACTATCTTCTTCATATGTTTTTGTTTGCAATTTGTCAGAATTTTGTTAAGGATTTTTGCATTTATATTCATCAGAGATATTGGTCTAAAATTTTCTTTCCTTGATATGTCTTTGTCTGGTTTTGGGCCAGAGTGATACTAGCTTCATAGAATAAATTTGGAAGAGATCCTTCCTTTTCTATTTCATGAATTACTCTCAGGAGTATTGGTATAAGTTCATCTTTGAAGGTCTTGCATAACTCAGCTGAGAATGTCTGGTCCAGGGCTTTTCTTGGTTGGTGGAGTGTTGATGGCTTCTTCTATATCATTACTTGAAGTTGATCTGTTTAAATTGTGTATGTTCTCCTGGTTCAGTTTGGGAAGATTATATGTCTCTAGAAAGTTGTGGATGTCTTTGAGATTTTCTATTTTGTTGGAGTATAGATTTTAAAAGTTGCTTCTAATTATGTTATGTATTTCAATGGTGTCTGTCATGATATTTCCTTTTCCATCATGAATTTTAGTAATTTGAATATTCTCTCTCCTTCTCTTTGTTAGTATGTCTAAGCATTTATCTATTTTGTTTACTTTTTCAAGGAACCAACTTTGTGCTTGGCAATTTTTTCAATTGTTTCTCTGGTCTCAATTTCATTGAGTCAACTCTGTTTTTATTTCTTGTCTTCTTCTACTTTTGATGTTGATCTCTTCTTTTTCTAGGCCTTTGAGATGTAAAGCTAGATCATTTAGTTGTTGCCTTTTCTTCTTTTCTTGAATGTGCTTCATGCAATGAATTTTCCTCTTAGTACTATTTTCATAGTGTCCCAAATATTTTGATATAGTGTATTGTCATTCTCATTTGCCTCTGAGAAATTTTTTTATCTCTTCCCTGATGCTTTCTGTTATCCATGTTTCACTCAAGAGCATTTTATTCAGTCTTCAGGTGTTGGAGTAGTTTCTGTTTTTTATTTCATCGTTGATTTCTAATTTCATTCCATTATGATCTGATAGAATACTAGGTAGTATCCTTATATTTTTGCATTCACTAAGGGCTGCTTTGTGGCTTAACTTATGGTCTATTTTGGAGATGATTCCATGTGCTGCTGAGAAGAAAGTGTATTCACACGTTGATGGATGGAATATCCTATATATGTCTCTTAAGTCTATCTTATTGATTGTGTTATTAAGTTCTATGGATTCTTTTTTAGGTTTGTTTGGAAGATCTATCCTGTGGTGACAGTGGTGTGTTACAATTACCCAGCATTACTGAGTTGTGGTTCATTTGATTCCTGGAATTGGTAAGGATTTGTTTGATGTACATGGATGGGCCATTGTTTGGGGCATAAATATTTATGCTCGTTATGTCTTGGTGATTTATGGCTCCCTTAAGCAGTATGAAATGACCTTCTTTATCCATTCTAACTTTGGTTTGTAGTTCACTTTATCTGATATGAGGATGGAAACCCCTGCTTTTTTGCTGAGTCCGTGTGCATGGTAGGTGTTTTCCCATCCTTTCACCTTTAGTCTGTGGATGTCCTTTTCTATGAGATGAGTCTCAAGAAGGCAGCATATTGGTAGGTCTTTCTTTTTAAACCAATCTGCCAGGCTATGTCTTTTGATTGATGAGTTTAGGCCATTAGCATTCAGAGTTATTAATGAGATATGATTTGTATTCCCGGTCATTTTGTCTTATTTATGTTTTTTAACTTGACTTGGTTTCTCCTTTGATTGGCTTTTCCTTTAAGATAGTTCCTCCCTTTAATGACCCACATGATTGTTTCTCATTTACTCCTCATGGAACATTTTGCTGAGAATGTTCTGTAGTGCAGGCTTTTTATGTATAAATTCCTTTAAATTCTGTTTGTCATGGAAGGATTTCATTTCATTTTCAAATTGGAAGGTTAGTATTACTGGTATAACATTCTTCATTGGCAAACATGTTCTTTCAGAGCTTGAAATATGTTGCTCCAGGCCCTTCTTGCTTTTAGGGTCCGGGCTGAGAAATCTGCTGATATCCATATTGCTTTCCCCTTGTATATAATCTGATGTTTTTCTCGCACAGCCTTTAAAATCCTATCTTTATTTTGTATGTGAGACATTTTCATTATAATGTGCCTTGGTGTGGATCTGTTGTAATTTTATGCATTTGGTGTTCTGCAAGCCTCTTATAGTTTATTTTCCATTTCATTCTTCAGATATGGAAAATTTTCAGATATTACTTCATTGAATATTGTTCATTCCTTTGGTTTGTATCTCTGTGCCTTCCTTAATCCTGATGATTCCTAAATTTGGTCTTTTCATGATATCACATAGTTCTTGGAGGTTCTCTTCAAGATTTCTTACCATCTTCTCTGTTTGGGCAACTTTATTATCAAGATTAAATATTTTGTCTTCATTTACTGAGGTTTTGTCTTCCAAGGGATCTAGTCTGTTGGTGATGCTTTCTATTGAGTTTTGTGTTTTTTTTTTTGTTTTTTTTTTTTTTTTTTTGCAGTGCTGGGGATCAAACCCAGAGCACTCTACCAACTGAGCTATATCCCCAGCCCCTCTATTGAGTTTTTTATTTGGTTTATTCTTTCCTTGAATTCAGAGATTTCTGTCTACTTTTTCAGTATCTTTGTCTCTTGTTGAAAAGATCTTTTGCTTCCTACAGTTGCTCTTTCAACTGTTTATTGGAGTGATCACTCATTGTCTGCATTTGCTCTCTTATCTCATCCTTTGATTCACAAATCCTTTTAATTATGTGCATTCTGAACTCTTCTGACATTTCTTCAACCATGCTGTCATTGGATTCTATTAATAGAGAATCTTGGTTTTTTTGGAACACTTTTTTCTTGTTTTTTCAAGTTGTTCATGTATCTTCCCCTCTAGCAGTGCAGATCTTGGGTATTGCTGTTCCCCCTAGAGGCTGCTAGTGACACTGCAGGCTTCCAAACTCTTCTTTAAGGGGAAGAGCAATATTAGCAGCACCCAGTACAGACAATATGCAGCTCTAAACCAAGTAGGCCCTATGAATAAGAATATTATCATAATAAACAGAGAGGATGGGTTCAATTATTATCGACAGTATAACAAATAGATTTACAATGAGGTCTGTAGTTTCTAATGGAGGACAAAGAGGATGGGGAGGGGTGCAGGATGGAACTATTAATGGAATAAGAAAAGAGAATATAGAAGTTCTAGATCATAAGAAGAGTGAAAGTGTAATCACTAGAAATTGGTTAGTGTGAGAAAAGAAAGAAAGACTCTGAAGAAATGGGTAAACAAAAGGAAAATAGCAAGAAAAATAAAGAAATAAGGACTTGAAGATTTTCAAGCAGTAGAAAAACATAATCTACACTATAAGAGTCACATACTATTCACACCTAACAGTCCTCAGTAGCCTGAGGCATGAGAGGTACCTGACAATGAGCTTCCAGTCTCCAGCAGGCATCACAGATGGGATTGGCCCCACCTAAAGATGGCAGCATCCACTTCCAGGTTAATCTAAGTTGGCCACACTGGCTTCCAAACGTGTTGACAAATGGGGAGCTGCAGCACAGAGTTTGAGCGCCAAGTCCATGCGAGGTGTTGTCATTTGTGCCGGAGGCCCTGGAGACATTCAGGTCAGGAGTCCTGCAGATCCTGGCAGGTGTAACATAGGACAATACTATAACAGTACTGTTTCACCACGATTGTACAAACACTAATTTTTTTTAAGATTAATTGCTCTAAAAAACAAAACTTAACATAGGTTTAGGAGTAAATTAATGTTTTAAGAAATCCTTTTCAGCTTAGCATATGGGTTAAACTTTGGTTTATATCAATACATTAGTATTTGACCTTAGGAAAAAAGCCTAAATAGCTTTAACTGGCTGTCTCTCATACATATAACCAACATAGTTACTGAAGGATTATGGAAAAAATTGTTCCTACTACACAGCTGCCCAAGAAAAATGGAAGGACTGTGTGGATTGGGAGGAGGGAGGGAAATTAGCCAAACATTAAACCTCTCCCATTTCTTCCTTTCCCAATAACAATGGACACCGAGGGTATAAAGCAAAGTTTCATCCTTTCCTGGGTTCACACCCAACAACTCCACAAAAAGCAAATGTTTTCTCCTTCCCAACCCCAGTGCATCTTGAGGAAGGAGGCAAAACTGAAATTCTGGGCCCTGAACTTTGACCTTCCCCCATCGCAAATGTGTTCTAAATGGAGGCAAAGCAAGCTTTGAAACTCTGGGAAAGAATGGATCCCAGAGAAAGAAAAGCAATGGGCAACATCATACCTAGGATCTGGACTCCTATCTCCCCAGATAATGAGCTTCAACCTTTCTCCAAGTATCTTTCCAGTTAAAGTTTTAATATGTACAATTAGCCCCTGAAGGTCAATACTGCATATCCTCAGTGTCCAATGAAACTATAAAAACCCAGAGTCCTTCTGAAACCCAGGGGTCAGCTCCATACCCAGAAAATATGCCCTCCCATGCCTGATTGATGGACCTTGCCGCAGAATAAAGGAAACCTTGCTGATCTGAGGTTTGCTTCCTGTATCCTGCCTCCATCATTTGTGGGCCATGGGCTTACAGTTACACCCAAGCTGGTTGAAATTTTGCCCTTTCCTAACACATGAACTTCCTTAGCACTTCGTTAGCACTTACTTAGACTCTCCTGTATCTAATCACACAAAGTCTTTCTTACCCAGAAATATTTTCTTTTCCCTTCTACTAAATATCCTTCCATACCTAGAACCTTCTATTTTGTTCCTGTCTGTTGACCCCTCCTTTTGCATTCTGAGACAACCCTTATAAATTGTTGAATTTAGATAAATTGATTCATATTAATAAGATGAGACACTTTATGTTATTTGCAGTATTCTAATTGAAACACATTTGAAACTTTTGGACCCTTCATACATGGAATCACATTTGTTTCTTTTCCAATTTATGAAAATGAAAACAATGTTCAAGCATATTATCCCATGGAATTGAATAAGAGTTTTATTTACACAACTTGTTAAATAAATAACAATGATGTTATATTTAATAGTCAGCATTTTAACTTTGTAAATTAATCAGATGTCTCTAACAAACACATTTATCAGTAATCCTATACACATCCAATATAATTTACTTCTTACTGTAAAAACCAAGATATCAGAAAAGAATATTGAACAGTATTTGCCATCTCTTTCTTGTTGAGAAAAAGTCCTAGGAACAATTGATAATAGACATTTTATAGACATCAACATTTTATTAGTTTGACCACTTGAGAGAGTTGTGAGTTAAGTAATTTTAAAGAACTTTTACCTTCATTTGCTTACCAATTTGGATTGAACCTTTTAAAATCACATCAATTAAAGGTATCTGGACTCATTTTTTGATTTTAATTCATGATCACTCATTATCTACCCAATTTAGATATCAAGTACATGATATATGAATGCACATGTATAGACAGCACAACATACACGTAACATAAAGACAAATACGTAGAGGAAATATATAGATGAATCTCCATTGGAATGTAACAGATGTTTAAAAATTCTAGTTGAATTAAACTAGGACTAATCAGAAAAACATTAATATCATGAGCTCAAAAAATATAGAATAAGGAAAAAACAAAAGTCTTAGAAAAAAATGACACAGTCATTGATAATTTTAGTAAAGCACCATACAATTTTCTTTTGGGTTTAGATTAGCCAGAGTTAAGGTAAAAGAAATTTTATTTCTCTTTTCCCCCCCTTAGGGATGAGACTGGTCTCCTGCTGAACCTGCAGGCTTCTTCTATTTACATTTCAATGTAAGCCTTGACTGAGATCTGGAAGAAGCTGAGGGAAAAAGCTGGTTTTGCATAAAGTTTTATGCCTAGGGCATTTTAATGATTTTTTTCCAGTTGGTAATCAGACAGGTTTGGATGTCAAAAATAATTATGAGAACTTAAGTTCCATTATGTTTGAGAATAAATCTACTGTGCTAACCTCCTTATTGGGATGTGCCATTGGCTATTAAGCTAGTTTGTCCATGGCTGCCTATTCAGTATTTTATGGGGGTGACTATTTTTAGGGTTATTTTCCTCTCATTGACAAGCACGTTAAATCTTGCTCCAGAGTAATCTGAGGGCAAGAACTTCAAGTAAGGCTCCTTTTGGATACCTTAAAAGCTTTTAGTATGTTCTGGTTCCAAGGGCAGTAGTTCCTTGGTATAGAGTTTCTTGAAGGAGGTTGTAAAGAGGCTTAGCTAATTCCCCATACCCAGAAATCCAAAGCCTGCAATATCCAGTAATCTCTGGGAAGCCTCTGAGTTGCCTTATGGTCTGGGGCAGAGGATATTGCACTATGGGGGTTATTCTTCCCTGCCCTAGCTTGCAGGTTGCTTGAGACAGTTGCAATCCTATGTGTAGAAACTGCTGATGGTGTAGCTGAGCTTTTTTCATTGAGGTCTATAACCCCTGTCAGCTAAGAAGTTTAGGAGTTCTGTAATGGCATTTTGACACTCCTCCTGTGTGGTGGTACATAAAAGGATGTCATCTACATATTGGAGAACAACTACAAGTTTTCATGTCTGAATTCTGTTGAGTCTTTAGCTAGGGTTGTCCAAACAGGTGAGGGCTATCTCTAAATCCTTGGGGCAACCCTGTCCAGGTTATTTGAGATCCACTATATGGTTACCTTTAAGGAAAGGTAAACAGACGTTTCAATTGAGAGTCTAGTGTACACAGAAAAAGGCATCTTTAAATATAACACAGTAACCAAGCAGAGCTGGAATCTCAGATAGCAGAGTGTATGCTTTGGGAACTACAGGAGGAGGGAAATGGTGGCTTCATTAATTCTTTGAAGAATTTGAACTAGTCGTCATTCTCCATTTGGCTTTTGAACTCCAAAAATGGGTGTATTGCATGGGTTGTTGTACAGCACTGAAAGATTTTGCTGTTTGAATTTTGAATGATTTGAAATAAGCCCTTTTTCTTGTCTTTGTGCTCTCTTTCTTTTCCTCTTGATCTCTATTATTTAAGAAAATGGAAGATGCAACCTGGAGGATATCTTTAAGAACCTAGTGGGCCATATGCCAATTTTTGTAAATTCCTCCAAATGTTTAGGGTCGGCTGACAAATTTATCCTTTAAAATTAGGTGGCCCTGTATAGATTCAAGATCAGGGCGGTGTGTTCTCTCATTGCCTCCTTGACTTTCTCCTTGAAAATTGTAGGACTTTCCGGCAGGCCTTACATATTAGTTTTCCAGACATCCTGCTCATCATTTAGATCCCAATTAGGATGATTTCTGGGAACTGCCTGTGCTCTAGATGGTTAATTAATAGCATAATTTTTCCAGGTGAAGTCAAATACCTGTCATAAGTTCTGAAACAGTGCAATACATTTATTTGAATCCTCCAAAACCTCTCTAAATGTATTCTATCTGTTTAATTTTGGGAGGGTTTCCTTGATTTTTCTCTTTTCATAGGTGATTCCTCAAGATTTTCTCCTCTCATGGTAGAGATTATTGAGGTCAAGCCTGGTAATATGTGAAAAGCACTTTTCTTGATCATTTGTAATTTTTTGTGGGGAACCTGGCAAAACTGTTGAGAGAGAAGATCCAATCTGAGTTAGAAGTAGTATTATGGATGTCTCCCTAATGTTGAGCTTCAATATGGTCCAGAACCCAGCTCTCACGACCTGGCTTTGCAAATGTTATTTCTGGCCTTCTTTGGGAAAGAACTAGGGTCCCAGTTTGGCCTTTGCTAGAGATGATTGGAGGATTCAGACTTAAGGACATTATTGCTTTTCTCCCTGCCACTATGAACTTCTAATCATGAGAAAACATGACAAAAGTAAACATTGTGCATTTTTTTTTTTTTTTTTTTTTTTTTTTTTTTTTCCTTTTTTTTTTTTTTTTTTTTTGGCCCTGTATTCTAAAGGACACTTCAGAGGGTGAGGGGACATGCATTTGTTGTTAGGCATATAACCTGCTTTTTTTGGAGGGACTCATGGGAGGGATTCATTTTAAATGCCTCCCTCGTGCAGCTTAAAGAGAACACAGTGAGCACCTTTAAGCACAGGAACAGTAATGGGGAGATTCTAAACAGACTAGTGAAGGCTAACTCAGTGAACAAAGGGAACCTGGGCATTTTCTTAATAATCATCCATGTCTTTCTCTGAATTTCCACTCTGAATTGCTAATGTCTGGTTGGCAAGGGAAGGGGAAAATCCAGGAGGGAGTGGATGTGGAGCAATGTCACATGGCCCATATGGAGGCAAAGGTAATTGGTGATTTTCCTCAGTGCCATTTGTTGACCGATCACCCTGGATACCCCAGAGGGCAATTGGGAGGGGGGTCCAGAGAAGGAAATTTTGAGGCCCACCCATGAGGAACTGAGGCCAGAGAATTGCACTGTTGTTCCAATACTTCAACCACCTCCAAGCATCCAAAGTAGTTCAGGACTAGGAACATGTACTGATGCCAATTGCTCTCACCTTTGCTCATGCTAATGCTGCCTATTGTTGAACACACACCTACAAAGAGCCAGGACATTGAGAAACCACAGACAATCTCACCTTTCTACATTTTCTGAATGCAGAGTGAAGGCTGCTCCTACCTTCTCACATCTGGCTGCTTCTTAAATGAATAGTTTTTCACATACAATCATTCCACGGATTGGTCTACTGTGTGGAAAGCAAAATGGACCTCAGTTCTTAATACAGTTAAAAACTACAAGATAGATCAGAAACCAATGATCTACAAAAGTGAGATTTCAAAATGAACTAATTTCAGCATGTTATTTTGAGACCCTATTGTGTAAAGAATGAGGTGATAAGGAAATTTTCATTTATAGAGTGTGTCTCTCAGTCTCACT
>JAJEJO010051124.1:569-35653 GCA_020662805.1 Glaucomys volans | reverse complement strand
GGCCGCCCCTGACCTGGATCAGGAAAGGATCCTGCAGAGGTATTTTAGCTCACCTGTTCTCCCAAGGTTATTGATATGCTCTGTGCAAATACCCCGCACCTCTGAAGTCTGGGGACCTGAGGGCCTGTGTCCCCTCGCTGCTCAGGTGTCACATTCTGAGCCTCACCTGGACCCTGAGACCTGTGAAGCCCTGTGATCCTGCAGGAACCAGGCAGGGGGCGCCCTTCCCACACACTTCACACTTCTGCAGGATTTCTCAATGCAAGGAGGAAGGCTGGAGTCTGAATCTCATTAAGCTTTCACTGCAAGTGAAATAGCAAAATAACTCTAAAGCTATAGAGGATGAATTTTAGTATCCTGCTCAATCTAGCATGAACCAATTATAAGAACTTAATATTTTCCTCCCTCACCAGAATTATAGGAGCTGGGGAAGGGTTGTCAGGGATGAAGAATAGGGACATCTGCACTTTTCATAACCTTCCTGGAATCCCTGAAAAGGCTCACCAGTTTTCCTACCTCATCAGAGCTAGAGGAGCAGATTGGAGCTCGTGGTCCCCAGCTTCACCCTGCTGCTGAGGAGGAGGGTGCCCCTGACCTCGTGTGAGGAGGTGGTTCTTCCACTGACATGGCTATGATCAGTAGGCCAGGAGGCTTCACAGGAGGCTGGGTCTCCACAGGGCCACCCTCAGAACCCCAGGCTAGCCTCCTGGGCCCCTCTGCCAGGTGTTTTCCAGTTCTCATCACTCGATAGTGTCTACGTGTGATCCTGCCATGTGGAAAAGGGTCTCAAGCCTCACTCGCAGGTAAGTGAAAAGGCAACAAAGTTATTTAGCTTGGGAAAACAGAAGACCTGAGATTGAAGCCACCCAGATCATTCTGACCAAGCCCAAGATAGCAGACAGCCCTGGGAGAAGCCTTGTCATGAGCACAGTTCTCCTCTGCAGGGCACAAGTGACACAAGGGACCACCCACCAGCCACCCCTGTGCTGCTGTTCTCAGACAGCACAGCAGAGCAACAGGTGTGCTGCTTCCTCCTCTCTTCCTCCTCTAAGATCTGTAACCTGGACTACTCGGATGCACTTTCCAGAGCACAATTTCTAGATGGGCAGAACTTCATTCTCCTGGGGATCATCCACATTTTGGCTCAGATAAACTCTGGGTTCACACACCCACTCTGCCTCATCCTCTCAGATAGACACACGGGGATGATCACAGCATCTCCCACTTCACACAGTAGAAAACCACGTCTCTGGTGAGACATACCCATCACAGGGGCCAGTGAGGAGCCAGGATCTCAGTCCAAATGTCTGACTCCTGGAACCCAGGTGTAGTCTCACCATCATCAACTGAGACGGCCCACCCAGGGCACTCTACCTTTCACTTTGAAACTGGGCAAAAGAGGGGGCAACAGGACTCCTCTGGGTGCTGGTCTGGCCAGGCATCCAAGGTGGAAGGGAGGCATTGGGGGTGGGCAGCAGAATCTCAGTCCTCTCCTTCCATTTCAAATCTCCCTTCCAGGGAAGCCCTGTGTCTAGGCTGTTGGGCCTGTCCTTGTTGCTAGTGGACATGACAACTTCATCCCCCAGGCCCTTTGTGGCTGTCCTGACCATGGGAAACCTCATCACCCAGCAGGGCTACCCCACAGCTCTGTAGGTCTCCCCATCCTACTCAGACTCTTCTAGAAGGCCAGAGCCCCAACCTGCATGCACTCAAGCAGCCAGGAAGGAGATCTGGGGCAGGCTTGGGACCAACTTGCTCACCATATTCCCTGTTCTGGGCCCAGGCTCTGATGAAATGTGGGGGCAGGTGGCTTAGTCAGGCCTTGGATTGTCCTGGAAATGGGTCTCACAGGGGTCTGTGCAGAACCCCAGATCACCTAGCCACCCCAGGCAGCCATGGAAACAGTCCCCAAAGATGTGAGTGTCTAACTCCCCTTTTCAGAGGCACTCACAGAGCTCAGCCTCCTCCTGGGAGTAAGCTGTGGCATGGCTGTCATTCTGTCATTGCTTCCACCCACAGTCTACATGGCATCCCACTCTTCTGTGGAGATACGATGCCTTCTTTCAGGTCCCAAAGTCAGTTTTGATTTTAAGTTGACCCTGGAATCCTTCCTCTTGTTGTGAATGGGAAAGTGTGCTTCCATATCCAGAAGAGGTCGTGAGGGTGGATAGTATCCATTCTGTGGACACAATTGGCCTTTGTGTCTACTGGACTGTATTCTGGGTTTCTACATCAGCAAACCCAAACTCAAGCCAGGTTAACTCAATTCCAAACCCTAATTAACCACCAAGGACTCTCTATACAATTAAGGATTTAATTTGTCTTGCCTCTGGACACACCTTATAAGTGTTCCTTGTGTAACCTCTTGCTAGAACCCTGAATCACTGGCAGGTTGCTTCTGTCTGATTTGTGAATTGCTATTAATTCAAATAACCAGGAGTGGGAAAACTGGGGAGTCCCTGGGCTCAGTGCTCTCTCATTACGTATCGAGGTGTCACAAAGGTCTCTCTCAGACCTCAGTTACAAATCTCTTCGTGTGTTCTGAATTCGCATGAATACTTCAACATTCAGATTACTCAAAGAAGATGATCTGAGCTCGATGTCAGACTGGGCCTGGGCCTGAGAGAAAGTGGACTGTGCACAGTAGGAGGTCTCAGGTTCGTGAGGTCTAGGAAGATAGGAATAATGGTTTTTTTTTTTCCATATGAATGCAAGTATTCTAAAATTACTCCACTTTGAAACCTGTGTGTTCTCAGAGAAAGGAGCTAGTCTTATAAAACATCGCATAGAATTATAGTGGCAAGTTTGGAGATGTTTTAACCTAAAATAGTTCTTAATCTATAGAATGCATTGGAGAAAGTAAAAGAGATACCAAGTGCCTCAGAATCAATGAGGTGCATTTTTGATCTAATAAAAGATTAAATGAATCCATTGTCATCTCTAAAAACTTCTGACAAAGGTAAGGAGACTGCTCCTACACACACACACCTTCTTGCTTTTAACATAGGTGCATACTTATGACTGAGGTGGCTACAGGGATTAAGAGGGTCACCTCATATATTTTTAAACCAAAATTGTAGGCACCAAATGAAAGGATCCTTTCTTATGAAAAGCCACCTCCACTGTAAATCACCAGAGCACTGGAAGGTAAACCTCCCCTCTCCTGCCAGCCTTCTGAGTGTCCACTCCTTGACTGGACAGCTCCCCTACTAAAGAGAGATCCTGAACAGGGGACCAAAAGAACAAAACTCTGAGTTAAGAGTATGTATCTGGATGGAGTTGCTAAAAAGTCCCAAATTCCCCATTCCGAATTAATAAAGGTGACAGCTAATCATTGGCTACTTTCCCCTGTTCTATCACCAGCCCCCTCCTCTCAAACCCTGGTCACCATGTGCTCTGCTGACCCTGTTGGCCTCTTCCTTATTCCATTTCTGCTACTCTACAGACTTCTTTTTGGGAACAAGACAGTTTGAAAGAAAAAATCAGCATCTTACTAGAAGACGATATCATAAGCACCCATGCTGAGCCCAGGCATACAACGTACTCAGTGAATGCCGTGGTGTTCACCACAGTTTTATTAATGGAGATAAAACTAAGGGGGAAACAAACAAATCTTCTTTCATCACCACTGCTATTGTCACCTGTCCTAGAGGTCATCAGGCTGAGGGTATAATCCCATTGACTTTGATATAGATAATACCTCCAACATATGGGTCACAATGGTAGTGGATGAATAAGTGGTTTTCATGAAATTGCACCATGGGAGCCTTAGGCCAGATGCCTCACTCTGGGAGTCCCAATTAACAACATCTGGCCACGCAGCACTAAATACGAAACAAAAAATTTAATTGTGGAAAGCAGGAAAGAAAATAAGCATGGTTACAATGGGAAATCCAAGGAACACCAGCATCTCACCTCTTTCCTCCAGTTGCTGACATGAGCTTCAGGAGTAGAAGAAGGATTGGGGCAGGGGTGAGAGGTCTGCATGATGAAGCAGTGGTGGATCACCCTCCCAGCCCTGCTTCTGTGAGGTAGCTCCCTCTGGAGAAGTCATTACTGCTTGAGAGGCAATTACCCTTGATGCTCAGGATGCTTGTCCATCAGACCTGTGATCCTGGAAGGGGACGAGAAGCTAGCTCCTGCTCAGGGGAGCAGTCCCTCTGTGGGTGATCTGCCTGCCTTGCATCATTCTTGGAAGTTGTATGACAAAAACTTGAAATCCCTAGATGCCACTCTAGGAGTCTGAAATAGCATGGTGCAAATTTTGCCCATCTTCAGGGGAAAGAGATCAATTAGGTAAATTTGGAGCTAATAAACCTTAAAGAGCTAGTTGTTAGATGAACAGTCCTGAAGTGATTAGCATGTCTATGTGCAGAGCTGAGCAGAGATCTGATCCAAAGTTTATGGTAATAAAGGACAAAATACAAAACGAAGGCAGATATGCCAAGCTTCATCCTGCTCAGTCACCCACAGGACAGCTTCAGGCATGGAAAGGGTCATGACCTTTGGCCAAGCAGTCCTTGTTACTTTGTCTGTCTCAGACTAGTAAAATTCACTAGTCCTTCCCCGGGGGTGCACATGTGACCGGTGGGTGAACATTGACATTAAAGAGCCAAAAACTCTATAATCAGCTCATGCTAATGCTGCCATTTGTTGATCACACTCCTTTGAGGACCCATGACATTTACAAACCACAGACAACCTCACCTTTCCACATCTTCTGGAGGCAGAGTAAAGCCTACTTCTATCTTCTCACATCTGGCTGCTCCTAAAATGAATTCTTTTTCACATCCAGTCATTCCAAGGATCAGTCTACTGTGTGGCAGGCAAAATGGGAATCATTTCTTTTTTCTGTAATCAGGGATTGAACTCAGGCACTTGATCACTGACCCAAATCCCCAGCCCCATTTTTTTTTTTTCTTTTGTGGTGCTGGGGATTGAACCCAGGGCCTTGTGCTCTTGTGGTAGAGGCAGGAACTCTACCAACTGAGCTATATCCCCAGCCCTTCCCCAGCCCTATTTTGTATTTTACTTATAGACAGGGTCTCACTGAGTTGCTTAGCACCTTACCCTTGCTGAGGCTGGCTTTGAACTCACGATCCTCCTGCCTCAGCCTCCCGAGCTGCTAGGGTTACAGGGTGCGACACCATGCCCCACTCTCATTCCTTAACACAGTTAAAAAACACACGATAGATCAGAAACCAATGATCTTCACAAATAAGATTTCAAAATGAAATATTCTCAGAATGTTAACGAGAGACTCTTTTGTTTAAAGAATTGAAAAATATTATGAGCCAGGTGTATTGGTGCACACCTGTAATGCCAGCTGCTCCAGAGGCTGAGGCACGAGAATCTCAACTTCAAAGCCATCCTCAGCAAAAGGGAAGCATGAAGCAACTCTGTGAGACCCGGTCTCAAATCAAATACAAAATAGGCCTGGGGATATAGCTCCGTGGTCAAGTGCCCCTGAATTCAATCCCTGATACCCTCTGAAAAACAATGTCAATATGGGAAATTTTCATTTACAAGAAGGTGTCTCTCAGTCTCAAGATGGGAAAGAGGATTAAATTACTAAAGAGTGGAAAAAGTATAAATTTACATGTATGTAAGAAACCTTATGTCACACACAGATACACACACACACACACACACACACACACACATATAAATGTAGATGGACATGATACCTTTATCTTGTTTATTCATTTCTATGTGTTGATGAGGATGGGACCCAGGGTCTCACATGTGCTAGGCAAGCTCTACCACTCACTCCAGCCCCAGTCCCTCATCTTGTCTTAGTGAATCTTTAACTATTCACATCTTTATCTGCTTATGCAAATCATGGTATTTGACACAATGCTTAGCCTGAAGACTAAGCTCTGAGATTTTAGATGTCAATTTTCTACTCTGCCTTTTCTAGGACCTGATAGCTATCATTCCCAGAATGTAAATTTGATTTACTGAGAAGAGAAAGAGGAGGAAAAATTGTGAATAATAGATTATTTTTTGGCTAATTGTTTACAGGAAATGTGGTACTCTTGTGTTTATTATCTTAACATGATATCTGCCCTCTGTATGCCTAGGTGGTGAGATTTTCTTTGGCATGTTTTGTTAAATGCTAAGAACAATGCTAAACTTGGAGGAGATCCAAGATGGTTAAATAGAAAAGGTCAAGTCCCTGGCTCCTCTGTGGCTTGAAATTAAGAAAGCAGAGGCAGCTCCTCCACATGATGGGTGAATAGACAAAAGAAAGAGATGGGGGACTTTACTGAAACCTAAAGCTGGACATTGAAAGTAGATCTGGGGCACAGGAGGTTGGATACAATAAGGAAGAAAACCCCAGTGGCACAGCCGCTGTCACAGCCAGGCTGGGAGCTATAACCAAAGAGGTCCCTCTGTGAGCAGAGCAGAGGGATAATGGAATTAAAGGAACCCACATTTTGGGGAGGGCCAAGGTGTATCTGGCATGAAGTGCTTAGAAAGGAAGGACTTTGCCCAACAAACCTGAAGAACTCACTGCACATTATCTGAGTTGGGGAAGGAAGCCACCATCTCTCCAGGTGGCATTCAGAAGACAAAAGAAATAACCATTCTGCAGCAAAGGGGCAACTACAGGAGCAATTCCTGGCAAACCCATGTTTGGCTCCAAATACAGGCCCAATAAATACACACTGCATGACAAGAGTGTGCTTAAGTGACCAGAAGGAAATCAAAAGTGGGGAGAGGTTTACACAAGGGAAAACTGGCTCTACCCCACCACCTCCAATCCAACATGCTTACAGGACTGTCTGGGAGAGACTCATCTGGCTGGGAACTTGGAAGGGCCTTGGTGGAAGACACTGGAGGCTGAACCTGAGACCAGGAAATGTGGGGTCTCCAGGTGACATAGGGAACTAAGAAATGGCTCCTCCACTTCACAAGTGAAACCCAGGGAAGCCTGGGGTACAGTCCTCCAGCATGGACCAGCAAGTACTGGGCTCTGGAGGTGCACTGATTTAAAACCTCCAGACCAACTGGAATTCAGTGAAGAGTCTGGAGTCCATCTAAGCCTAAACCCTGCCTCCAGGAAGTCTCCCTATGAGATTACCTCTCTTACTTCAGAAATCTGGAGGGTGGAGCATAATGTTCCATAATACCCCACCTAAAACTGCTAAGAAGCTTAGATTCTTTTCAACTCCAACAGAAAGAATTTTTTAACTTTTCATCTAGAATTAAAAAAAAAATTCTTTGTCTCTATTTAACCTTGACCTTAATGGTACAGGGACATTTATAGAGTTTCTGAAGGGTGATGGAAAATAATATTCCTAGAAGACAGCTTCCCAAGAAAAACAGAGGAACAACGTGGCCCAGGAGGAGGAACGAGAAATCAGCCAATCATTAAACCACTCTCAGACATCCTTTCCCAATAACAATGGGCCCTAAACTTAGACCTTCCCTCATCATAAACTAGCCCTGAATGGAGGCAGAGCAAATACTGAAACCCTGGGACACAATGGATCCAGAATAAGAACAATGAGTTTCAACCTTTATACAACCACCCTCCTAGCTTAAAGTTTCAACCTGTACAGCTAGACCCTGACAGTCAGATCTGCAGATCCATGACCTCCAATGGTTACATCATTGTTCCCTGTAAAACCAAAATCCCTTCTGTACCTGACAGCCATTTTCCCCATCTGGAGAATTGGTCCCAATGGCCCTCAAGTTCACGAAGGAAGGAAGGCTTCTCTGAATCCATGGAGATCTGCTTCCCCTCCTTTTGTGCTTACAGGTTCCTATTTTTTTCTTCTCATCGCTAGCATTTTTGGAGCCAATTATTTTACATGGATTAGTTTTTCTTGAACTAGGATGTTTGATTACTGTATTTTATTTTGTTTTGTATTCTTTCTTTTTTATTTTTAATTTAATTTGAATTATTGCTTTGTGTATACTTTTTCTCCTACCTGTTTTCCTTGATCTGTCTTTTCTTCTGCTAACAGCCAATCTCTTACTGTTCTCTTCACTCATCTTTAATATTTGATCATTTTCTTTCCTCCTCCCTCAAAATCATCACATCCTATATCATCTCTGCTCCCTCCTGGTCCACCATTTGAAAATGTAAACACTTTTGCAAACTTGCTGTTTTTATTAGAGTCATCACTGCTCATATAATTTTTGTTTACCATGACAACTAACATTGTAGACATCATGGTAGGAACTATTTGGTTTAATGCTGCAAATTGTTTGCACTGTTTGTTGTTATCATTTGTCTCCCCTGAACAGTGAGGTACTGGAAATCTTCAGGGACACTCTCAGTCCACAGGGTAGAAATTCTACTGCCTCATACACATACTGTTAGGTGGGTAGACACACAAACAACATGAGAAAGCAAAGAACAAATTGCCCCAAGCAGACCAAAATACTCCAATAGTAGAATCTATCAATACCACAGTAGAAGAAATGTCAGAGAGGAATTTAGAATGTACACAGTTAAACTGATCTGCGATGTAAAAGATGATGTAACAGCAAATACAGGCAGCAAAGGAACACTTCCATACATAAAATAAGATTGTGAAAAAAAAGAACAGAAATCCTTGAAATGAAGGAAACAATAAACCAAATTAAAAATTCAATAGAAAGCATCACCAACAGACTAGACCACCTGGAAGACAGAACTTCAGGCAATAAAGACAAATATGGAATCTTGAAAATTGAGTTGACCACAGAGATAAGATGTTAAGAAACCGTGAACAGAACTTCCAAGAAGTATGGGATAACATGAAAAGACCAAATTTAAGATTTATTAGGATAAATGAAGGTATGGAGATACAAACCAAAGGAATGCACAATCTTTTCAATAAAATTGTATCAGAAAAATTCCCAAAGCTAAAGAATGAAATGGAAATCAAATACAAGAGACTAAAAGGACCCCTAATGTGCAGAATTACAACAGACCCATGTCAAGGCACATTATAATAAAAATGCCTATCATACAGAATAAGGATAAAATTTTAAAGGCTGCTGGAGGAAAAAAAATCAAATTATATATAGGGGAAACCAATTGGTATCTCAGCTGACTTTGCAACTCAGACCCTCAAAGCTAGGAGGCTCTGGAATAACATACCAAGCTCTAAAAGAAAAAGGATGCCAAGCAAGGATCCTATATCCACAAAAGTAAAGTTCATAGTTTTAGATCAAATAAAAACTTCCCATGATAAACAAAAATTAGAAGAATTCACAACCAGAAAGCCTGCAGTTCAGGATATTTCCATCAAAATATTCCATGAAGATTAAATTTAAAAAAGAGAAACCAGCAACATGAGGAACAACACTAAAGGAATGGTCAATCAAAGGAAAAACTAATTTAAATTAAAAACCTTGATATAAACCAAAATGACAAGGAACACAAATCACATTTAATAATAACTTTAATATTAATGGCCTCAACTCATCAATCAAAAGTCATAGACTGGCAGATTGGATCAAAAACAATGATCCAACAATAAGCTCTCTTCAAGAGACTCACCTCATAGGCGAGGACATCCACAGACTGAAGGTGAAAGGATGGGAAAGCACATATCACTCATATGGATCACATAAGCAGCCAGTGGTTTCCATCCTCTAAAATAGACCAAATTGTGTAAGCTATGTAAGTGTAATTATACAATTAAAATATTACCTTAGTGCCTTTTTACCACCTGTAGTGTTGTTTTGATAGCTCTTTCCATTGGCATTTTTTTTCCTTTTTTGTGATAAGACTTTAGATTTTTATCAACTTTCAGCTGTATTATTTCTTTTCTATTCACATCTTTCTGCTCCTACTGCTGTTTTTTTCCTTCCAACTTCTGACTTTAAAAATAATTTGATTGCTAATGTAGCTTTTTCTGATACAAATACTTAAAGTTATAAGAATTCATCTGAGTGGAGTTTCACACCAGAGATTCTGATATTTTAAGGTTCTATCACCACTTAGTTCAAAGCACTTTCTATTTACTTTTCTTGTGCTTTGTTCTTTAATATGTGAGATATTTCTAAGTGTGCTGCTTACTTTTGAAGTAGTTGGGATATGGGGGTGGGGTTCCATATTTCCTAATGTGATTCATTTCTAACATAGTAAATCATTCAGGAAACATGATTTCACATTTTCAGAATTTCTCAAAGCTTAGGGACAGAATATAATCTGTCCCTATTAATTTTCTCCTTGTCATTTCTATGTATGGTTGTGTATGAATAACAGATAGGTCAAGGTGGCTGATAATGTTGATAAGTCGTCTCTATCATTACCCTTCCAGCAAAGTGAGGGGCTTAAAATCTCCAAATATGATTGTGGATTTGTCTTTCTCATTTTATTCATTTTTACTTCATGTATTTTGAAATTTTGATGTTAGGTACATGCACATTTAGGATCGTAATACTTTCTTGAAGAAGTTACACTATCATGGTTATAAAATGTTCCCCTTTATCCCTGAAAGTACTTTTCTTGAAATTTATTTATATTAATAGCTCTGCTTCATATTCTCCATGATTATTTTCCTGTTTTCTTTGCTCTTAACCTATTGGTGCATTGATATATAAAGTGTGACATATATATAGAGAGCATACAGTTATTGTTTGCTCTTTACATATGTGGAACATTTATACCTTTTAGTTACATATCTAGAACATTTGTATTTAAATTAATTAATAATAATTATTAATTATTATTATTAAATTAATAATTAATAAAGTATTATTGAAAATATTACAACTGACATGAAGTTCAGTGGAAAATTGAGTAAATGATAGGTTTGATATAATATTTTGGAAAACGGGTTGAATAGTCCTGTGGTCAGGTTCAAGAGAAGGTGGTTGGAATGCTTTTGGTGCAATTATTCATTCTCTCATTTATCATGTAGTACAAGCAACAGGTTGATTTAATTGTTTAAAAATTTTTATTTTGCAAATAAGAGATAATGTATGCATATATATCCATATACATGTGTGTTATATATTTCTAAGACATTTGATAAATTTGTTAAACTAATTTAAGTATTATTTCTTCAGCAGTTAACCCTTTCAAAATTAATGATTCATTTTTCACATTAATAAATAACTGAAATGTGGATTCAATGAATCCTCTGATCATATACCATATTTAATCAACATAAATTCCTAATTGCAGATTTCCTACTGCAATTTCTGATTACAGTCATCTGCCTCTGAGCATATAGGGGTGAAGTTAGTATATAAAGTAGATCCCATGGTACAAGAATTCAGCATTCAGGATTTGAACAAGGGTTTCTCTCCGGGGACATTGTTCCCCCTTCCCCTGAGCTCAGTGACCACACCAGGAAACTGAAACAACACCAGATCAAGTATATTAATAATATTCAGTCCTCCTTACATAGGGCACCTGATTGTTTCACAAGAAAAATATTCAGAAAGTGGTGACATCAAATGACATCTTTGCTTCAAGGGTAATAAGAAATTGTTTTATTCTGAGGCAATTGTAAATGACTGTGCCCTCAGCACACAAATTTATGTTACCCTTCATGTCATGTTCCACCAAAGAAGTTTTTCAATGAAGTTTTATACCCCTGGAGCAAAGATGATGGTGAATCAGTAGATTTACTGAACTTTTCCTTGGGGTCCTCAGGTAGGCAGGCAAGGAGACCTGCTTTATAGTTTTCAGAAATTATCTTGTAGAATTCTTAGCTTTAAGACTGATGTAGGGAAGAAGTCAGCTAAGCTTAGTGGTACATTTTCATAACGATCTCACAAGTATGATAGGTCAGATATAAAGGTTGAAAATACACAGCTTTTAAAGGCCCTAAGCCCAAAATAATTATAGTTCTAAACATGCAATATTTCCACTTTTCACAGTGATAAGGGTCAGCTCCATGAAGGGCTTACAGTCTACAGGATCTTTAATATACATGCAGCTTCAGAGGAGTTCAGTTTCACAGTGGCCCCTTTGGGTTGAGCACCACATTGTGCACACAGAGCTGGAGGGGCTTGTTCATAGCATTTGATAAAGAGGCTGAGAGAAAGGAAAGTAGTCTTCAGGAAAGAGAAATCATTGTAAAGCCTTATGGACGCAAACCCTGGATTGTTAGTGATACCAGCCATTGTGAGCTCATTCTCAGTTTTAGTCCTTCCATCCTCTACCTCTGACAGCATTTCCCTGCCACATAAAACAGGTATATCATATCTAAAGTGGCAATGGTGAAGGTTATGCTGTGAAGAGAAAGTGGTGAATGAGTGGTTAGGCATCCCAACCAACCCCTAAACCTCTGTATGTCCTCGTACTCTAATAGGACTGGCAGTGTGCTTTCCCCTGTATGTACAGTCATGTGTACTTTATGAATTACCTTATTTGATGTTTGGAGTATTTAATTCATTTTCTATCAGTTCTAATTTTTTCTCCTGGCCAATTCAAGTCCATGGCCACAGAATCATGTTCAGTAGCTGATTCTAAGAAAGGTTCATCTTTAAAGTCCAAATTATCATAACTCTTTTCTCTATATGTATAATTTTTACAAGATTTGATGGAACCTCTTTGGGAATCCCATATGACAGTCAATAGAGTAGAAGTGACTGTGAGGTAGGTAGAAGTCTGAATATGTCATAGGGCTCCCAAGCATTTTCTGCATCTGGTGATAGTATTTACATCATCTGGAATTTTGAGTCCACCAAATTGTTCCCACAAATATTTCGTATGGGTGATCAGCAGGCTTAGGTCCCAGACGTTGTGATGTCTGCCACAATGCCAAGGAGCGGATGTCAGGACAGGTTTGTTGTGCTGGAAAACAGGTTCAGCTGCAATAAAATGGCCATTATATTTGTTGTATGAAATTTGGAATAAAAATGCTTATGCAATTGGCTAGACCCACTTTAACATGTTTCATTTCCCTTTCAATAGGAAGAAAGTTTTGGCTAGAAAAGTTTGATATATGAAATAAAGTCATTCCCAAAGGGGAGTTTGTTATGGTTTGAATGTTTTGTGTCCTAAGAAAGTATCTGTTTATTGTAGGAATATCCAGACATGAAATGATTAGATTATGAGAGCTTGATCTGAATAGTCCATATAAGTTGGGATGGACTGACTGACAGGTGGTAAATGCAGAGAGGTGGAGTGGGGGTGGACGGGATGGACCACTGGGAGCATGTCATTCTTCCTGCAATGCCTTTTTCTCCCTCCCTCTCTCTCTCCCCACTCAATCTCTCCCTTTTTCACTCCTGCTCTTTATCCATTCTCCTCTCTCTCCCCTCCCAATTTCCCTCTCTCTCCCCCTTTGCTTCTTGAGTCTATCATGACCCAAGCAGCTTCCATCAGATTGGCTCTTCCACCAAATTGTGCTGGCTAAGCTTGAGTCCCGCACAAGACAGTCAGCCATCTGTGGACTGAGACCTCTGAAACCATAAGCCCCACATCAATGTTTCCTCCTCTGCATTGTTTTCATTGGATATTATCATCATGAGATATAAAAGTTGACTAAAATAGGGTTCTTCTATGGTAGATGTGTTTTATATTTGAGTGTCTCACAAAAGTTCACATGTGAGACATTGCAGGAAAATTTAGAGGTGAAATGATGGGGTGGTGAGCATTTTAACATGATCAGCTCATTAATCCACTTTAATGGATTAACTTGGTGGCAACTGAGCAGGTAAAGTGTGGCTGGAGGAGATAGGTAGCCAGAGCATGGCCTTGTGGTATATATTTTGTCACTGGTGAATGCAGGAGCCTCTTTCTGCTTCCTGATTGCTATATTTGGAGCTGCTTTCCCCCCTACACACTTCTGACATGGTATTCTGCCTTTTCTTGAGCCCAGAGCAATGGAGTTAGCAGTCTGTGGACTGAGACCTCTGCAACCATGACCACCATATATACTATCTGCTCTGAAATTGTTGACAGATCTTTTAGTCATGTTAGGAAAAAAGCTGATTAAAATTATAGATTTAAAATGTGGTTTTACTAACCTCAAACCTGTACTTTTTCATTAAATTTAATTAAATAGTGAGAATTTTTACCTGGGGCTTATGTAAAATTTAAATCTTTCAATGTTTATATATTGGTCCCACTAAAATAGACTTGAATAAAAAATTTATAACGAAACATGATTAATATGAGGATATAATGTCATAACTTGTAGCTAACTGAAGCTGTTTAGTTTAGCATTGTTCTTAATAGTTTCCAAAATACGTGAAGAAAACTTTCACCACATAGGCATACATAGGACAGATATCATGTTAAGACAACAATAGAGAGAGTAACACATATTCCTTAAAGAATTAGCACAAAGGGATCTGTTATTAGTTACTTTTCCTCCTCCTCTTCCTTCTCCTCCTCTTTCTCATCTGAATCAAATCCTTAAATTACAGGTCCAAAAAAGGTCAGGTAGAAAATTGACATGTAAAAGCTCCAGGCCTAGTCTTCAGGCTAAGTATTGTGTCAAATACCATCATTTGTCCAAGCAAATAAAGATGGGACTAGGTAAAGACATACTAGGACAAGATAAGGGGCTGGGGCTGGGGTCAGTGGTAGACCTTGCCTAGCACATGTGAGGCCCTGGGTTCTATCCTCAGCACCATATAGAAATGAATAAATGAGATAAAGGTATCATGTCCATCTTCATCTACATGTGTGTGTGTATGTATATTTACATATTAATAAAATATATTATTTATATACATATATATATTTATATATGTATATAAAAAATAAAAGGATGACAACAAGAAAATATTCCTGAGACTGACAAAAGGTTTCTTATACACATGTATATTTATACCTTTTCCATTCTTAGTGATTTAGTCAACCAATGGCACTGAGGAAAAGCACCGATTACCTTTGCCTCCATATGGGCCAGGCAACACTCCCCGACATCCACTCCCTCCTGGATTTTCCCCTTCCCTCACCAACCAGACATTAGCAGTTCAGACATTAGCAGCAGTCAATTAAGAGAAAGACATGGGATATTTATTAAGAAAATGCCCAGGTTCCCTTTGTTCACAGAGTTTGCCTTCACTAGTCCGTTAGGAGTCTCCCCATTACAGTTCCTGTGCTTAAAGGTGCTCACTGGGTTCTCTTTAAGCTGCACGAGGGAGGCATTTCAAATCAATCCCTCCCTTGGATCCCTCCAAGAAAAGCAGGTTATATGCCTAACAATTTTTATTTTTTCATGGATTTTTCACAATTAGGCATTTATAGTGGCAGGGAGAAAAGCAGTAATGTCCTTAAGTCTGAGTCCTCCAAGGGTCTCCAGCAAAGGCCAAACTGGGACTCTAGTACTTTGCCAAAGAAGGCCAGAAATTACTTTTGCAAAGTCAGGTGGTGAGAGATGGACTCTATTGAAGCTCACCCTTAGGGAGACATCCCTAATACGTCTTCTAACTCGGATTGGAACTTCTCTCTCAACAATATTGCCGGGTTCACCAGTAGCCTGAAAACCACAAAATTACAAATGATCAATAAAAGTGCCTTTCATATGTTACCAAGCTCGACTTCAATAATCTCCACCATGAGAGGAGAAAACCTTGAGGAATCACCTACTAAGGGAGAAAAATCAAGGAACCCCCCCCCCAGCTTAAAACAGATAAGATAAATTTAGGGATCTTTTGAAGGATCCAAATAAATGTATTGAGATGTTTCAGAACTTATGACAGGTATTTGACTTCACCTGGAAAAATTATGCTTTTACTTAACCATCTAGAGCACAGGAAGTTCCAAGAAACCATTCTTATTGTGATCTAAATAATGAGCAGTATGTCTGGAAAACTATTATGTAAGTCCCTCAGGAAAGTCCTACAATGTTCAAGGAGAAACTCAAGGAGGCAATGACAGAACACACTGCCCTGGATCCTGAATCCATAGAGGACCACCTAATTTTAAAGGATAAATTTTTCAGTCAACCCCAAACATTTGGAGGAATTTATAATAATTGGCCCTGCTAGGTCCTTAAAGATAGCCAACAATTGCATCTTCCATTTCTTTACATAATAGAGATCAAGAGAAAATGAAGAAAAGGGAGCATAAAGACAAGAAAAAGAACTTAATTCAAATCATTCAAAATTCAAACAGCAAAATCTTTTAGTGCCCCACAACAACCCATGCAATACAACCATTTTAGGAATTCAAAAGCCAAATGGGGAATGATACCCAGTCCAAATCCTTAGAATAATTAATGAAGCCATCATTTCCCTCCATCCTGTAGTTCCTAATCCATACACTCTGCTATCTGAGATTCCAGCTCTGCTTGGTTTACTGTGTTAGATTCAAAGACACCTTTTCTGTATATGCTAGACTCCCAATCGCAATGTCTTTTTACCTTTACAGAACCATATAATGGATCTCAACTAATGTGTAGAGTGTTGCCCCAAGGATTTAGAGATAGACCTCACCTGTTTGAACAACCCTTGCTAAAGACTTAACAGAATTCAGAGATAAACATCTGTAATTTTTCTCCAATATGTAGATGACATCCTTTTATGTACCACCACACAGGAGGAATGTCAAAAGGCCATTACAGAACTCCTAAACTTCTTAGCTGACAAGGGTTACAAGACCTCAATGAAAAATGCTCAATTATACCATCAACAGGTTCAATACTTAGGATTGCAACTGTCTCAAGCAACCTGCAAGCTAGGGCAGGGAAGAATAACCCCCAGAGGACAATATCCTCTGCCCCAGACCATAAGGCAGCTCAAAAGATTCCTAGTGATAACTGGATATTGCAAGCTTTGGATTCCAGGGTGTGGGGAATTAGCTAAGCCTCCTTACAGGCTCCTTAAAGAAACTCTATAGCAAGGAACTACTGCCCTGATATGGGAACCCCAACATACTAAAGGTTTCAAATGTATCAAAAAGGGAGCTTACTTCAAGTTTCTGTTTTTTGATTACCTCTGGAGCAAGATTTAGCCTACTTGTCAATGAGAGGATAAATAACTCTAAAAATAGTCACCCCCCCAAAATACTGAATAGGTAGCCTTGGACAAAGTAGCTCAATTGCCAATGGCATATCCCCATACGGAAGTTAGCCAAGTAGCTTTATTCTCAAAAGTAATGGAACATAAGGTCTCATAATTTTCTCTGACATCCGAACCTGTCCAATTACTTACTGGGAAAAAAAAATGTTAAAAAGCCCTAGGCATGAAGTTTCTGCTTAAACCAGCAATTTCCCTCAGCTTCTTCCAGATCTCAGTCAAGGCTTACATTGAAATGTAAATGGGGATTCAAGATGGCGGGCTAGAGGAAGGCTGCATTCCTTCTTGCTCCGTGGATTCCTACTTGCTTGGGATTCAAACAGCAGGAATACGGCTCTCAACGAGATTTTATATTCAAATCACATATAAGGGGTCCCCAGTCACCGCTCCGGAACCAACTCTGCTGGGCTGGGCTTGGCCCGGCCGCGGGCAGCTACCACCCAGGAGCGCCGGACCCCGCAGCTGCTTCGGAGTCACCGACCTGGGCCTGCGCCAGCCAGCAAGTGAGTGCGGGTCCCCAGCAGGGGCCTCAGAGTCACTGACCAGGCTCTGGCATCAGCCAGCAAGTGAGTGAGGGTCCCCAAGTGAGTGCGGGCCCCCAGCAGTGGCTTTGGAGCCAGGACCCGCTTCGGAGTCACTGACCAGGCCTGGGCGCCAGCCGGCAAGTGAGTGCAGGTCCCCAGCAGCGGCTTCAGAGTCACTGACCAGGCTCGGGCGCCAGCCCACAAGTGAGCACAGGACTCAAGCAGCCCCTGGGAAGTCACCATCCCTAGGCCAGGTTCAGGCCTGACCCCCGGGCAGCCTCAGCTGTGAACACATACCCACCAAGCCATCGGGCCGCCATATCCAGCTCCAAACCCAGGCCTGCACCCTGTTCCTGGTCTAGTCTCAGGCAGGCATCCTCGCTGTCGCAGACCATCTAACAACAGCAGGTTACCTTAGCCCACAAACATTGATTATCCCTGACTTGGAGGCAGTGGGACAGCATCCTTCTTGGGACACAGCATTACCAAGTGCCTGACAGGCATCAGACTACTGAACAATAGGAGGTTTGAATAGTACAATATAATTTTACTGCAGAACTTTCTTCCTCTTTTTTTTTGTCTAAATCATAATATTACGATTATTCCTAATATACTTACTACATTTCAACTTCTTTCCTATTAATACCCTTATCATTCTATCATGCTCTAATATAGCAGTGTCCTTGGAGACCCATTCTCTTTTCTCATGCTAAAAACTTATTTCCTCTAATTCTGCTCTCACTATTCCTATGAAATAGTAACTCTATAGACTCACTTCCTATCTCATTAACATTATATTCTAAACCACTCAGCATTTTCTTTTTCCACTATTTGAAATTGTGGTCCTTATTGTAAATCTATCGATTATGCAGTAGATAATTTGCACTCATTTCTGTATACTCTAATGCAGTTTATATCTAAATGGTTCTATATGGTTAAAGGATACATATTGTTTATATGGGGTACTGTGAATAATAATCTCTTCAAAGTGAGGTATTGGAAATCTTCAGGGACACTATAAGTTTTTACAGGGAAACTGCAATCCCTCAGACTCACACTACTTGAGGGCAAGATACACAAGCAACATGAGAAACCACGGGAAGAAAGTGTCCGAAACAAACCTAGACAATATATCAAGAGAACCCAAAGACATCATGGTAGAAGGAATGACAGAAAGGGAGTTCAGAATGTTTATAATTAAAATGATCCGAGAAGAGAATGATGTGACGAGAGAGCAAATTCAGGCTATGAATAATCAGCTAATAGAGCAATTGCAGGAAGCAAAAAATCATTCCAATAAAGAGAGAAGTTCTAAGAAAAAAAAACAAACAGAAATCCTTGAAGGAAACAAGGAAATGAAGGAAACAATAAACCAAGTTAAAAACTCAATAGAAAGCATAATCAACAGAATAGATCACCTGGAAGACAGAACCTCAGACAATGAAGACAAAATATTTAATCTTGAAAACAAAGTCGAACAAACAGAGAAGATGGTTAGGAACCATGAACAAAACCTCCAAGAAATATGGGACATCATGAAAAGACCAAATTCAAGAGTTATTGGGATTGAGGAAGGCACAGAGATACAAACCAAGGGAATGAATAATCTGTTCAATGAAATAATATCAGAAAATTTCCCAAATATGACAAATGAGATGGAAAATCAATGACAAGAGGCTTACAGGACACCAAACACACAGAATTACAACAGATCCACACCAAGGCACATTATAATGAAAATACCTAACATACAAAACAAAGATAGAATTTTAAAGGCAGTGAGAGAAAAGCATCAGATTACCTATAGGAGGAAACCAATACGGATATCAGCAGATTTCTCAGCCCAGACCCTAAAAGCAAGAAGGGCCTGGAACAACATATTTCAAGCTCTGAAAGAAAATGAATGCCAACCAAGAATCTTATACCCGGCAAAACTTACCTTCAGATTTGATGATGAAATAAAATCCTTCCATGAAAAACAAAACCTTAAAGAATTCACAAATAGAAAGCCTGCCCTACAGAACATTCTCAGAAAAATATTCCAAGAGGAAGATATGAAAAATAATAATGTTAGTCAACATGGGGAGGAATTACCCTAAAGAAATAGCCAATCAAAGGAGAAACAAAGTTAAGTTAAAAGCCCCCCAAAAGCTAAAATGACAGGAAATACAAGTCATATCTCAATAATAACCCTGAATGTAAATGGCTTAAACTCATCGATCAAAAGACATAGACTGGCAGATTGGATTAAAAAGAAAGACCCAACAATATGCTGCCTTCAAGAGACTCATCTCATAGAAAAACATGCCCACAGACTAAAGATGAAAGGTTGGGAAAAAGCATACTATGCACATGGACTTAGTAAAAAAGCAGGGGTTTCCATCCTCATTTCAGATAAAGCAGACTTCAAGCCAAAGTTAGTCAGAAGGGATAAAGAAGGACATTTCATACTGCTTAAAGGAAGCATAAATCAGCAAGACAATCATAAATATTTATGCACCAAACAATGGCGCATCCATGTACATCAATCAGATCCTTCTCAATTTCAGGAACCAAATAGACCAAAACACAATAATACTGGGGGACTTTAACACACCTCTCTCACCATTGGACAGATCTTCCAAGCAAAAATTGAACAAAGAAACCATAGGACTCAATAACACAATCAATCGCTAATTTAGACTTAACAGACATATATAGAATATTCCATCCATCAAAAAGCGAATACACTTTCTTCTCAGCAGCTCATGGCTCCTTCTCTAAAATAGACCATATGTTATGCCACAAAGCTACTCTTAGCAAATACAAAAACATAGAGATACTACCTTGTATACTATCAGATCATAATGGAATGAAATTAGATATCAACGATAAAGTTAAAAACAGAAACTACTCCAAGACCTGGAGATTAAATAACATGCTATTGAATGATACATGGATAACAGAAGACATTAGGGGGGAAATTAAAAGATTCTTAGAGGTCAATGAGAACAAAGATACAACATATCAAAATCTCTGGGATACTATGAAAGCAGTGCTAAGAGGAAAATTCATTGCATTGAGTGCATTCAACAAAAGAATGAAAAGTCAACCAATCAATGACCTTATATTACAGCTAAAAGCCCTAGAAAAAGAGGAACAGACCATCACCAAAAGTAGTAGAAGATAGGAAATAATGAAAATCAGAGCTGAAATCAATGAAATTGAAACAAAAGAAACAATTCAAAAAATTGACAAAACAAAAAGTTGGTTCTTTGAAAAAACAAAAAAAATTGATAAGCCCTTAGCCACGCTAACGAAGAGAAGGAGAGAGAAACTCCAAATTACTAAAATTTGTGATGGAAATGGAAATATTACAACAGACACTATTGAAATACAAAACATAATAAGAAGCTATTTTGAAAATTTATACTCCAACAAAATAGAAAACCTGGAAGACACCAACAGGTTCCTAGAGGCATACGAGCCACCCAAACTGAATCTGGAGAACATACACAACTTAAAAAGATCAATTTCAAGCAATGAAATAGAAGAAGTCATCAAAAGCCTACCAACAAAGAAAAGTCCAGGACCAATGGATTCACAGCTGAGTTCTACAAGACCTTCAAAGCAGAGCTCATTCCAATACTCCTCAAAGTATTTCATGAAATAGAGAAGGAGGGAACCCTTCCAAACTCATTCTATGAAGCTAATATCACTCTGATACCAAAACCAGAGAAGGGCACATCGAGGAAAGAAAATTTCAGACCAATATCCTTAATGAACATAGATGCAAAAATTCTTAACAAAATTTTAGCGAATCGCATACAAAAGCATATTAAAATGATAGTGCACCATGATCAAGTGGGTTTCATCCCGGGGATGCAAAGTTGGTTCAACATCCGGAAATCAATAAATGTAATTCACCACATCAATAGACTTAAAGTCAAGAACCACATGATTATTTCAATAGATGCAGAGAAAGCATTTGATAAAATACAGCACCCCTTCATGCTCAAAACACTAGAAAAAACAGGGATAGCAGGAACGTTCCTTAACATTGTAAAGGCTATTCATGCTAAGCCCACAACTAACATCATTCTAAATGGAGAAAAATTGAAAGCATTCCCCCTGAGAACTGGAGCAAGGCAGGGATGCCCTCTCTCGCCACTACTATTCAGCATTGTCCTTGAATCTCTTGCCAGAGCAATTAGACAGACCAAAGAAATTAAAGGAATATGAATAGGAAAAGAAGAGATCAAACTATCCCTATTTGCTGATGACATGATTCTCTATTTAGAAGACCCTAAGAAATCCACCAGAAAACTTCTGGAACTCATAAATGAATTCAGTAAAGTAGCAGGATATAAAATTAATGCTCATAAATCTAATGCATTTTTATTTGTAAGTGATGCATCCTCTGAGAGAGAAATTAGGAAAACTACCACATTCACAATAACCTCAAATAAAATAAAATACTTGGGAATCAATCTAACAAAAGAAGTGAAAGACCTCTACAATGAGAACTACAGAACACTAAAAAAAGAAGTTAAAGAGAATCTGAGAAGATGGAAAGATCTCCCATGTTCTTGAATAGGCAGAATTAATATTGCAAAATGACCATACTACCAAAAGTTCTATACAAATTCAATGCAATTCCAATTAAAATCCCAATGACGGACTTTATAGAAATAGAGCAAGCAATCATGAAATTCATTTGGAGGAATAAGAGACCCAGAATAGCTAAAGCAATCCTTAGCAAGAAGAGAGAAGCAGGGAGTATCACAATACCAGATCTTCAACTATACTACAGAGCAATAGTAATGAAAACAGCATGGTATTGGCACCAAAATAGACAGGTAGATCAATGGTACAGAATAGAGGACACAGAGACAAACCCACATAAATACAGGTATCTCATACCTGACAAAGGAGCCAAAAACATACAGTGGAGAAAAGACAGCCTCTTCAACAAATGGTGCTGGGAAAACTGGAAATCCATATGCAGCAAAATGAAACTAAACCCATATCTCTCACCCTGTATAAAACTCAACTCAAAGTGGGTCAAGGACCTAGAAATTAGACCAGAGACTCTGCACCTAATAGAAGAGAAAATAGGTCCAAATCTTCATCACGTTGGCCTAGGACCAGATTTCCTTAACATGACTCCCAAAGCGCAAGAAATAAAAGCTGGAATCAATGATTGGGATAGAGTCAAACTAAAAAGCTTTTTCTTGGCACAGGAAACAATCAGCAATGTGAAGAGAGAGCCTTCAGAGTGGGAGAAAATCTTTGCCACACACACTTCAGATAGAGCACTAATCTCCAGAATCTACAAAGTACTCAAAAATCTTTACACCAAGAACACTAATAACCCAATCAATAAATGCGCCAAGGAAATGAACAGACACTTTACAGAGGAAGATCTACAAGCAATCAACAGATTCATGAAAAAATGTTCAACATCCCTTGTTATAAGAGAAATGCAAATCAAAACCACCTTAAGATTTCATCTTACCCCAATTAGAATGTCTCTTATCAAGAATACAGGCAATAACAGGTGTTGGCGAGGATGTGGGGAAATGGGTACACTCATACATTGCTGGTGGGAGTGCAAGTTGGTGCAGCCACTCTGGAAAGCAGTGTGGAGATTCCTTAGAAAACTTGGAATGGATCCACCATTTGACCCAGCTATCCCACTCTTTGGCCTATACCCAAAGGTCTTAAAATCAGATTACTACAGTGATGCAGCCACATCAATGTTCATAGCTGCTCAATTCACAATAGCTAGATTGTGGAACCAACCTAGATGCCCTTCAATAGATGAATGGATAAAGAATCTGTGGTATATATACACAATGGAGTATTATTCAGCCATAAAGAAGAATAAAATTATGGCATTTGTAGGTAAATGGATGATGTTGGAGACTGTTATGCTAAGTGAGATTAGCCAATCCTAAAATTCCAAAGGCTGAATGGTCTCTCTGATAAGTGAATGATGATGAATTATGCGTGGGGGGGGGAAGGGTGGCAAGAATGGAGGAAGGATAGAAAGCATAGAGGGAAGGGAGGGGTGGGGTCAGGGTGGGGGGGTAAGAATAATAACAGAATGTGTGACAGACATCATTGCCCTGTGTACATGTATGAATGCACAGATGGTGTGACTCTACTTTGTGTACAACCAGAGAAACAATAGCTGTACTCCATTTGTGTTCAATGAATCAATAAGTAAATAAATAAAAAAAAAATGTAAATGGAAGACCCCTGAAGGCTCAGTAGGAGACCAGTCTCATCCCTAAAGGGAAAAATAGAAAAGCAAAACTTCTTTTACCTTAACTCTGACTAATCTAAACTCCAAAGTAAATTGTGTGGTGCTTTACTAAAATAATTAATGCTCATGTCATTTTTTCTAGGACTCTTGTATTTTCCTTATTCTATGTTTTTTAAAGTCATGATGGTAATATTTTTCTGATCAGTCCTATTTTTATTCAACTAGAATTTTTAAACATCTGTTATATTGCAATGGAGGTTCATCTACAAAAGCTACCAGCTTTTGCCCTTATGTTATGTGTATATCATGCTGTCTATACATGTGCATCCATATATCATGTACATGATGTCCAAATTGGTATATAGATAATGAGTGCTCATGAAATAAAATCAAAATATGGATCTGGGTACATTTAATTCATGTGATTTAAAAAGGTTCAATTTAAATTGGGAAAATAAACGAAGGTAAAGTGTCTTTAAAATTACTTAACTCACAAGTCTCTCTAGGTGGTCAAACTAATAAAATGTTGATGTCTATAGAATGTCTATTATCAATTGCTTCTAGGACTTTTTTCAACAAGAAAGAGATGGCAAATACTGTTCAATACACTTTTATGATATCTTGGCTTTTACAGTAGCAAGTAAGTTAGATTTACATGTATAGGATTACTGATAAATGTGTTTGCTAGAGACATCTGATTAATTTACTAAGTTAAAATGCTAACTATCAAATATAACATCATTGTTGTTTATTGGACAAGTTCTATAATTTTAACTTATCCTATTAAATTTTATGGGGTAATATACTTGAACATTGTTTTTGTTTTCATAAATTGGCAAACAGATGTGATTCCATGTATGAAGGGTCCACAAGTTTCAACTGTTTCAATTAGAGTACTGTAAATAACATAAAGTGTCTCATCTTATTAATATGAGTCAATTTATCTAAATTCAACAATTTATAAGGGTTGTCTCAAAATGTGAACAAAAAGAGGGGTCAACAGACAGGAAATAATAGGAGATTCTAGGTATGGAAGGATATTTAGTAGAAGGGAAAAGAAAATATTTCTGGGTAAGAAAGTCTTTGTGTGATTAGATACATGAGGGTCTCAGTAAGTGCTAAGGAAGTTCATGTGTTAGTAAAGGGCAAAATTTCACAAGCTTTGCTGTAACTCTAAGCTCATGGCCCACAAATGATGGAGGAAGGATACAGGAAGCAAACCTCAGGTCAGCAAGCTTTCCTTTATTCTGCAGGGAAATCCATCAATCAGGCATGGGAGGGGCACATTTTCTGGGTATGGAGCTGGTCCCTGGGTTTCAGAAGGACTCTGGGATTTTGTAGTTTCATTGGAGACTGAGGATAGGTAGTTTTGACCTTCAGAGGTTAGGTGTACACATTAAAACTTTAACTAAAATTGTACTTGCAAAAAGATTGAAACTCATTTTCTTTGGGGAGATAGGAGTCCAGATTCTGAGGTAGGATATTGCCCATTGCTCTTCTTTCTCTGGGATTCATTGCTTCCCAGAGTTTCAATATTTGCTTTGCCTCCACTTAGAACACATTTGTGATGGGGGAAGGTCAAAGTTCAGGGCCCAGCATTTCGGTTTTGCCTCCTTCCTTCAAGATGCACTGGGGTTGGGAAGGGGAAAATATTTGCTTTTTGTGGAGATGCTGGGTGTGAAGCCGGGAAGGGATGAAACTTTGCTTTATCCCCTCAGGGGCCATTCTTACTGGGAAAGGATGAAATGAGAGAGGTTTAATGTTTGGCTAATTTACCTCCCTCCTCCCTCCTCCTGATCCACACTGCCCCTCCATTTTTCTTGGGGAGCTGTGTAGTAGGAATGCTATTTTCTATAATCCTTCAGTAACTATGTTCATTATATGTATGAGAGACAGCCAGTTAAAACTATTGAAGTTTTTGTCCTAAGGTCAAATACTTATGTACTGATACAAACCAAAGTTTAATCCATATGCTAAGCTGACAAGAATTTCTTAAAACATTAATTTACTCTTAACCCTGTGTTAAGTCTCATTCTTTAGAGCAATTAATCTTAAAAAACATAGTGTTTGTTCAATCATGGTTAAACACAAGCTGTTAGAGTATTGCCCTATATTACAGAGTCTAAATTTATCTTTAAAAGCTAAACCTGGGAGCTAGGGATATTGATAGAGTGCTTGTCTTGCATGCAGAAGGCTCTGGGTTGAATCCCCCACACCAAAAAAAAAAAAAAAAAAAAAAAAAGCTACACTTGTTTAGTATAAAAACATCAATGTGATTTTGCTGCTGTCCCTCTTGTTTGTATATTATATGTGTTCATATCTTCTATACAAGTCTTTAAAAGTTTTAAAATAGCATTTTATCAAGCAGGTGCTCTCCGACCTAAATTGTAATGGTAATTTAAGCCTTACAAAGAAAACTTTTCATTGGGATTTGTTTATATCATTTTATACTCTGTAACTGGACCTGAACCTTACGTTATCTTCTACACTGGGATAAAAATGTAAGTGTATTTCTGAAAAATAATGAGAGCTTGATCTGTTTAAAGGTTAATATTATGAAACAGGAAAGTGTTTTGCCACTTTGCCATACAAAAGGAAAGTTAAAAGCTCTCTCAGTCTTTCTTTGATTCATGTTTTAAATATCAAGTTATATTGTGTTAACTACCATTCATATAGATTCAGGAAGCAATACGTGTAATCTTTAATAAAATGATATTTTAAAAGAGGCAAAGATAAGCTCCAGGACTAGAACCCTTTACCTAAGATTTGTGAATAGCCCTGCCTTACCTGAGATATGGCTCTGCCTCCCATCCTGCTGCATTTTAGAATGGCTCCAAAATAAGCCAGTCTTCAGTTTATTTAAAGTTATATTCAAAAGGTTGGTTTTGTTGTAAAATTAATATGATTTCAAACAGGCTATAATGTATAGCTCAGACAAAATTCAAGATACTTATTACTCAAACTAAATATGTTTTTATTCTTGTTAATTCCATTTTGTATTTTCTTTGTAAACTCTATACCTGTTGACCGTTAATGTATTGCAGAAGTACTGCTTCAAGAACAAACAACCTGAATTAATTTGAGATAATAAGTCATCACCTATAGGACAGATAATATAGACCCCCAATTAAATAAAATGGGCTAAATGACTATAAAGTTATAGACATTATAGTTAAAGTACACAGATCTTACTTTATGACTGGTGAGGCTGCCTTGTGGAATGTTTAAGTTCAAAACATAAATATAAAGATTAAAATACAAGGGCCAAGAAAAGCAACACTTGGCCCTTGACCTCTGAGTCAGTCTGAACCCAAGGAACAAGAGAACTTCTCTAAGGAGCTTTGCAGCTCTGGGCCACATGACCTCCTGATCAGGGAGATTAATGAGACCACTGGAGAATAGAAAGACAATCAGTACAACAGCTGCAAAGAGGAGGGTCATTGGAAAATGGAAATATCTCTGATACTTCCATAGGAAGCCATGTCATCAAGGAAAGCCTACCTAGCAAATGACACTAGCAGAGCTAAGAATTTTCTCTCAAGTTCCCCATAAGTGACTCCTGTGGGAACTCAGCTGACTCTTCACAACAGACAGGAACAGGTTCATTTTACCAGCGTGGTCTTGAGCACCTAGTAAAAGAGTTAAAATCAAAACATAGCCATTCCTGGGCATTTAAAAGAAGAGACAATAATTAAATGTAACTTCTGGTGCACACTTGTGTTAGCCCCAAGAATAAGACTGGAGGCCACAAAAGAGAGATTCTTAGGCAGGAGTGCCTGGTAAATATCAAGAGAAACAGCCAGAATTAGAAATTTTTAGTCAGTTTAAGGCCTAGAGATCTGCCTAACCTCCTGTACATGTAGGCTTAACAATGTTTGCTAGTATGATTACCTAGCCCTAAGTAACAGAAATATAGAGATCTCTACTAAACAAGAGGTTATACCAATAAAAGAACATTTTACAAAAATCAGATAACATTAAGTAGTTTAAGTATTTTATGGGGACATCTATGACATTGAAAATTAAATGTTGTGGGAGATCCAAGATGGTGGACAAGCAGGAGACTGCATTCCTTGTCACTCCATAACTAGGGTTTCAAACAGAGGAAAATCTGTTTCTCTGTGAGTCAATCTTTCCTGCTCATTGATCCCCTGAACTTTACCCTATTTATCCACATGATATCTGCAGTCTGCCAGCATATGGACTACTGTTTGAGTGAAGATTGATCACTGACTGCTGCCTATCATCCACCATTTGCCTGCCTCTTGCCTGCCCATTGTCTACCTTTCATCTACCCGAGGTCCACCTGCTGATCATCCATTGTTACCCTGCAGACTGCCTGCAGACTACCAGCGGATTGCCAGCTCCCTACTCCCAGACCATGCAGGACTCCTGGCCTGACTGACCACATCCTGCTTCGGGCCCCTGGCCCGAATGACCACAACCCCCACGGACTTGGTGCTCATGCTCTGTGCTGCAGCTCCTCATTTGCCAACACATTGGGAAGCCAGTGTGGCCATCTTAGATTATCCTGGAGATTGATCCTGCCATCTTTTGGTGGGGCTAATCCCATCTGAGATGCCTGTTGGAGACTGGAAGCTCATTGTCAGGTACCTCTCATGCATCAGTCTACTGATGACTGTTAGGTGTGAATAGTATGCAACTATTAGAGTGTAGATAATGTTTTTCTCCTTTTTGAAAATGTTCAAGTTTTTATTTCTTTATTTTTCTTGTTATTTTCCTTTTGTTTACCTGTTTGCTCAGAGTCTTTTTCTCCCTTTTCTCACACTAACCAATTTCTTTTGATTACACTTTCACTCTTCCTACTATCTAGAACTTTGATATACTCTTCTTATCCCATTAACAGTTACATTCTACACCCATCCCCATCCTCTTTGTCTTCCATTAGAAACTACAGACCTCACTGCAAATCTATTTGTTATACAATAGATAACAATTGAACTCATCCTCTCTGTTTATTATGACAATATTGTTAGTCATAGGTGCTACTTGGTTTAGAGTTGCATATTGTCTGTACTGGGTGCTGCTAATATTGCTCTCCCTCTTAAAGAAGAGTTTTTGCAAACCTGCAGGGTCACTATAAGCCTATGGGGAGAAACTGCAATACCCTGGATCTGCACAGCTAGAGGGGAAGATACATGAACAACATGAGAAAACAAGGGAAAATGTGTTCCAAACAACCAGGAGTCTATATTAATAGAATCCCATGACAGCATGGTAGAAGAAATATCAGAAAAGGAATTCAGAATATACATAATTAAAATGATTTGTGAAGCAAAGGGTGAGATAAGAGAGCAAATGCAGACAATGGATGATCACTCCAATAAGCAGTTAAAAGAACAACTGCAGGAAGCAGAAGATCATTTCAACAAAGAGACAGAGATTCTGAAAAAGAACCAGGCAGAAATCCTTGAAATGAAGGAAACAATAAACCAAATAAAAAACTCAATGGAAAGCATCACCAACAGACTAGATCACCTGGAAGATACTATCTCAGACAATGAAGAGAACATATTGAATCTCGAAAATAAAGTTGCCCAAACAGAGAAGAAGTTAAGAAATCATGAATGGAACCTCCAGGAACTATGGGAGATCATGAAAAGACCAAATTTAGGAATTATCAGGATTGAGGCACAGAGATACAAACCAAGGGAACGAACAGTCTATTCAATGAAATAGCACAAGAAAACTTCCCAAATCTGAATAATGAAATGGAAAATAAACTACAAGAGTCTTGCAGAACACCAAAGGCACAAAATTACAACAGATCCACACCAAGGCACATTAAAATGAAAATGCCTCACATTCAAATTAAAGATAGGATTTAAAAAGCTGTGAGAGAAAAGTGTCAGATTACATATGAGGGAAAACCAAGATGAGTATCAGAAGATTTCTCAGCCCAGACCCCAAAAAACTAGAAGTGCCTGGAACAGCATATTTCAAGCTCTGAAAGAACATGGTTGCCAATGAAGAATGTAATACTCAGCAAAAATGAAATTTTGAAATTTGAAAATGAAATAAAATCCTTCCATGACAAACAAAAGGCAATTGAATTTATACATAGAAAGCCTGCATTACAGAACATTCTCAGCAAAATATTCCATGAGGAGGAAATGAAAACCAACAATGTAGGTCATTAAATGGAGGAACTACCTTAAAGGAAAAGGCAAAGGAGAAACCAAGTCAAGTTAAAAAGCAAACATAAGACAAAATGACTGGGAATACAAATCAGATCTCATTAATAACCCTGAATGTTAATGGCATAAACTCATCAATTAAAAGATATAACCTGGCAGATTGGATTAAAAAGAAAGACCCCCAAAATATGCTGCCTTCTTGGGACTCATAGAAAAGGACATCCACAGACTAAAAGTGAAAGGATGGGGAAAAACCTACCATGCATGTAGGATTCAGTAAGAAAGCAGGGATTTTCATCCTTATATCAGATAAAGTGAACTTCAAACCAAAGTTAGTCAGAAGGGATAAAGAAGGTCACTTCATACTGCTTAAGGGAGCCATAAATCTACAAGATAGAACGATCATAAATATTTATGCCCCAAACAAGAGTGCATCCATGTACATCAAACAAATCCTTCTCAATTCTAGGAATCAAATGAACCACAACACAATAATTCTTGGTGATTTTAACACACCACTGTCACCACTGGAGAGAACTTCCAAACAAAAACTAAAGAAAGAAACCATCGAACTTAATAGCACAATCAATAACATACACTTAAAATGCATATATAGGATATTCCATTCATCAATGAGTGAATACACTTTCTTCTCAGCAGCACATGGCTCCTTCTCCAAAATAGACCATAAGTTATGCCACAAAGAAGTCCTTAGTAAATGCAAAAATATAGAGATAATACCTGGTATTCTATCAGATCATAATGGAATGAAATTAGAGATAATGACAAATTAAAAACAGAAACTAATCCAACACATGGAGACTGTATAATATGCTCTTGAATGAAACATGGATAACAGAAAATATGAGGGAAGAGATAAAAAAATTCTTAGAAGTAAATGAGAATGATGATACAATATATCAAAATCTCTGGGACACTATGAGAGCAGTATTAAGAGGAACATTCATTGCATGAAGCACATTCAAGAAAAGAATAAAAAGTCAACAACTAAATGACCTAACATTGAATCTCAAAGGCCTAGAAAAAGAAGAAGAGGTCAACACCAAAAATAGTAGAAGACAGGAAATAATTAAAATCAGGTGAAATCAATGAAATTGAAACAAAAGAAACAATTCAAAAAATTGACAAAACAAAAAGTTGGTTCTTTGAAAAAGTAAATAAAATAGAAAAACCCTTTGCCACATTAACAAAGAGAAGGAGATAGAATACTCAAATTACTAAAATTTATGATGAAAAAGGAAATATCATGACAGACACCATTGAAATACAAAACAAAATTAGAAGCTACTTTGAAAATTTATACTCCAACAAAATAGAAAACTTCGAAGACATTCACAAATTTCTAGAGAGATATAATCCTCCCAAACTGAACAAGGAGGACATACACAAATCAACTTCAATAATGATATAGAAGAAGCCATCAAAAGACCACGAACCAAGAAAGGCCTGGGACCAGACAGATTCTCAGCTGAGTTCTACAAGACCTTCAAATAAGAACTTATACCAATACTACTCAAAGTATTTCATGAAATAGAAAAGAGGGAATCCTTCCAAATGCATTCTATGAAGCTAGTATCACTCTGGTCCAAAATCAGAAAGAAACATGAAGGAAAGAAAACTTTAGATCAATATCTCTAATGAATATAGATGCAAAAATCCTTAACAAATCACTTACAAAAACATATTAAGAAGATAGTGCACCATGATCAAGTGGAGTTCATCCCAGGGATGCAAGGTTGTTTCAACATTAGAAATCAATAAATGTAATTCACCCCATCAATATACTTAAGGTTAGAATCATATGATTATTTTAATAGATGCAGAGAAAGTGTTTGACAAAATAAAACACCCCTTCATGCTCAAAACACTAGAAAAATTAGGGATAGTCGGAACATACCTCAACATTGTAAAGGCTATCTCTGCTAAACCCATGGCCAGCATCATTCTTAATGGAGAAAAACTGAAAGCATTCCCTTTAAAAACTGGAACAAAAAAAGGGCGGGGGTGGCTGGGGGTATAGCTCAGTTGATAGTGTGCTTGCCTTGCAAGCACAAGGCCCTGGGTTCAATCCCCAGCACTGCAAAACAAACAAACAAACAAACAGAAAACTGGAACAAGACAGGTATGCCCTCTTTTGCCACTTCTATTCAACATCATGCTTGAAATACTAGCCAGAGCAATTAGACAGATCAAAGAAATTAAAAGAATACGAGTAGAAAAAGAACTCAAGTTGTCTCTATTTGCCGATGACATGATTCTATATTTAGAGGATCCAAAAACTCCACCAGAAAACTTCTAGACCTAATAAAAAAATTCAGCAAAATAGCATGATATAAAATCAAGAAACATAAATCCAATGCATTTCTTTACATAAGCAATGAATCATCTGAAATAGAAATGAGGAAAAGAACTCTATTCACAATAGCCTCAAAAAAATAATATACTTGGGAATCAATCTAACAAAAGAGGTGAAAGACCTCTATAATGAAAACTACAGAACATTAAAGAAAGAAATTGAGGAAGACCTTAGAAGATGGAAAGATCTCCCATGTTCTTGGATAGGCAGAATTAATGTTATCAAAATGGCCAGACTTCCAAAGGTGCTGTACAAATTTAACGCAATTCCAATAAAAATCTCAATGTCCTTCCTCATAGAAATGGAGAAAACAATCATGAAATTCATCTGGAAGAACAAAAAGCTCAGAATAGCCAAAGCAATCCTGGGCAGGAAGAATGATAGAGGAGATATCACAATACCAGACCTTAAACTCTACTATAGAGCAATAGTTAGAAAAACGGCATGGTATTGGCACCAAAGTAGACAGGCAGACCAATGGTACAGAAAAGAAGACACAGAGACAAACCCATATAAGTACAGTTATCACACACTAGACAAAGGTGCCAAGAACATGCAATGGAGAAAAGATAGCCTTTTCAACAAATGGTACTAGCAAAACTGGAAATCCATATGCAATACAATGAAATTAAACCCCCATCTCTCACCCTGTACAAAACTCAACTCAAAAATGGATTAAAGATCTAGGAATTAGACCTGAGATCCTTCACCAAATAGAAGGAAAAGGTAGGCCCAAATCTTCATCATGTTGTCTTAGGACCAGACTTCTTTAACATGACCCACAGAACACAAGAAATAAAAGCAAAAATCAATAAATGCGATGGATTCAAACTAAAAAACTTTTTCTCAGCAAAGGAAACAATCAATAATGTGAAAAGAGAGCCTACAGAGTGGGAGAAAATCTTTTCCACACACGCTTCAGATAGCACACTAATCTCCAAAATTTATAAAAAACTTAAAAACTTTACATCAAAAATACAACAAACCTAATCAATAAATGGGTAAAGAACTGGGCGGACACTTCACAGAAGATATACAGGTGATCAATAAATATATGAAAAAGTGCTCATCATTTCTAGTAATTAGAGAAATGCAAATTAAAACCACTCTAAGATTTCATCTAACTCCAATTCAAATGGCTATTATCAAGAATACAAGCAATAACAGATGTTGGCAGGGATGTGGGGAAATAGGACACTCTTACATTGCTGGTGGAGTTGCAAATTTGTGCAACCACTCTGGAGAGCAGTATGGAGATTCCTCAAAACACTTAGAATGGACCCACCATTTGACTCAGCTATCCCATTCCTCAGTTTGTACCCAAAGAACTTAAAATCAGCATACTACAGTGATGCAGCCACATCAATGTTCATTGCTGCTCAATTCACAATAGCAAGACTGTGGAACCAACCTAGATGCCCTTCAATTGATGAATGGATAAAGAAATTGTGATATATATACACAATGGAATATTACTCAGCCATAAAGAAGAATAAATTTATGGCATTTGCTGGTAAATGGATGGAGTTGGAGAATATCATGCTAAGCAAAATAAGCCAAGCCCAACAAACAAAAGGCTGAATGTTTTCTTTGATAGTGGATGATGATACATAATGGGATTTTGGGGGTGGGGGGAGCAAGAGAAGAACTATGGATGGTGCAGAGGACAAAGGGGTGGGAGGCAGTGGATTGCAGGAAAGATAGTAGACTGAGACAGACAGTATTACCCTATGTATATGTATGATTACATGAATGGTGTGAATCTACATTGTGTACAACCATAGACATGAAAAATTGTACCCCATTAGTGTACAATGAATCAAAATGTAGTCTGTAAAAATAAAAATTAAAAAAATTAAATGTTGTATTTACATTCCTTATAACTCTGACAATGTTAAAGATTTACATTCCCAAATAAAGGCCTTATCCTCTCCAACCATTGTTAGGGCTTGTTATGGGAACAACTTCTCAGCTCTCAAAACTTCTGGTGAGAGATTATTGACTTCTGTCATCTTCGTGATATTCATTCACATGTTCCAGATGCTGCAGCATTGATTTTGTATTAATCGCATTTCAGTACTCGTGTCTTTTTGTTTCTCTCTAATAGAAGCATCCACCCCTGATGACTTTACATCCTTTTATTCTCCAAAGAAACTTTTATGATGGACCCCTCAACAGACCCAATTTGTAAAAGGGAACTCAAAACCCACGCTGCCCGTTTCCAGCTCCAAGCAGGAAGGGTGGTTATCATCCCATTTTCTTAGAGCAGTATGGAGTAAAAATGAAGCCAAAATTATAGGTGATTGGGTGAAATCAAGGAAATGGGGGCCAGTTTGGATCCTGGAAGTTGGAGACTGCCCCTGGAGATTGGGATGTCAATGTGCCTGGAACCCTGGGATCACCAAGGTACCTGCCTGAACTATCCCTCTCTAAAGGCTGCAGGCAGAGGATTGCTAATTAATGCCCCCGGGCTGCTACCTGTCTGAATCACTCCCTTTGGCTCTTCCTGGTGCTGTGCTATCTGCTTCCCTCCTTTTTCCCATCTCACCTACCTCTCTTGGGCCTCCTCATGCAGGTAGGAGGAGAGAGAGAAGGGGGAGAGAACAGGAGAACAAATGAAACTTTAATCTATGAAAAGGGCAGGGGAGCCGGGCGCAGTGGCACACGCCTGTAATCCCAGCACTTGGGAGGCTGAGGCAGGAGGATCCCGAGTTCAAAGCCAGCCTCAGCAACTTAGCGAGGCCCTAAGAACTCAGTGAGACCCTCTTTCTAAATAAAATACAAAATAGGGTTGGGGATGTGGCTCAGTGGTGGAGTGCCCCTGGGTTCAATCCCTA
>JAJEJO010051123.1:0-22669 GCA_020662805.1 Glaucomys volans | reverse complement strand
GGAGGGAAGCAGCTCACGTGGTGATTAGGCAGCAGAGAGAGAAACTCTACTCTCCAGATACAAATATATACCCAAAGCCACACCCCAATTTCCACTTCCTCCAGCCATATCCTACCAATTCAGTTACCACTCAGTTAATCCCTATCAGGGGATTATATCACTGACTGGGTTAAGACTCTCACAACCCAATCATTTCTCCTCTGAAACTTCTTGCATTGTCTCACACATAAGCTTCTAGGGATTGCTTGTAGATCTTCCTCTGTAAAGTGTCTGTTCATTTCCTTGGCCCCATTTATTGATTGAGCACCCATTCTTAATATAAACAATGAAGAAACTAGAGACAGAAAGAACACACCTCAATTTCATACAGACTTTATATGAAAAACCCAATGCCAAAATCATAGAAAGAAGAGAGAAAATGAAATCCAGAACAGGTTAAGGATGTCCACTCTTAATACTTCTATTCAATTTTAGCCAGAGCAATTAGGCAAGAGAAGAAAATAAAAGAAATACAAATAGAAAAGTAAGAAGTCAAATACTCACCATTTACAGATGATATTATTTTGTACTTTGAAGATCCAAAAAGTTCACCAGAAGACTTAGAGAAATTATAAAGAAATTAAGCAGCATAGCAGGATACAAAATCTATATACAAAACTCAATAGCTTTCTTACATACCAATAACAAATTCACTGAAAAAGATATCATGAAAATCATTTCATTTACAGTAGCTTCAAAAAATACCTAGGCAAAACCAAGGATGGTGAAGGACCACTCCAATGAAAACTACAGAACACTGAAGAAAGAACTTGAAGAAGACACAAGATGGAAAGACCTCCTGTTTTCATGAATATGCAGAATTAATATTGTTAAAATATTATCAAAAGTGATCTACAGACTCAATTAAATTCCCATTAAAATACCAAAGACTTTCCATCTTCTAAGATTTTCTTTAATTTCTTTCTTTAATGTTCTGTAGTACCCATTGTAGATGTCTTTCACCTCTTTGTTAGATTGATTTCCAAATATTTTTTTGAGGCTATTGTGAATTTGGTAGTTTCCCTAATTTCTCTTTCAGAGGATTCATCACTTATGAATAAAAATGCGTTAGATTTATGAGCATTAATTTTATATCCTGCTACTTTACTGAATTCATTTATGAGTTCCAGAAGTTTTCTGGTGGAATTTTTCAGCTCCTCTAAATATAGAATCATGTCATCAGCAAGAAAGGATAGTTTGAGCTCTTCTTTTCCTATTTATATTCCTTTAATTTCTTTGGTCTGTCTAATTGCCCTGGCTAGTGTTTCAAGGATGATGTTGAATAGAAGTGGAGAAAGAGGGCATCCCTGCCTTCTTCTGGTTCTCAGAGGGAATGCTTTCAATTTTTCTCCATTTAGAATGATGTTGGCTGTAGGCTTAGCATAGATAGCCTTTACAATGTTAAGGAATGTTCTTACTATTCCTATTTTTTCTAGTGTTTTGAGCATGAAGGGGTGCTGTATTTTATCAAATACTTTTTCTGCATCTATTGAAATAATCATGTGGCTCTTAACTTTAAGTCTGTTGATGTGATGAATTACATTTATTCTTCACAGAAATGGAACAAATAGTCCTACATTTTATATGGAAGAACAAAAGACCCATAACAGCCAAAACATTTCTGAGCAAAAGAAGCAATTCCAATTGCATCATAATACGTGTTTTCAAATTAAATAACAGAACTATAGTAATAAAAACAGCATGCCACTAGCATTAAAAGCAGACGCATAGATTAATGGACTAGAAGACAGAGAGAGAAACTCAAACAGATATAGTCATCTGATCCTTAACAAAGGCACCAAAAATATACATTGGAGAAAAGATAGCCTTTTAACAAGTAATGTTGAGACAACTGGATGTCCATATGTAGAAAAGTGAAACTACATCTCTCTTTCTCACCCTGCAGAAAATCCAACTCAAAATGGCTCAAACACATAGGAATTACACCAGGAATTTTGCAACTGCTAGAAGAAAACATAGGGGGAATGTTCCAACATATAGATGCAGGCAATTATTTCCTCCATAGGAATCCTAAAACTCAGGAAATAATATCAAGAATTCATATATGAGATGGCATCAAATTAAAAAGTTCTGCACATCAAAGAAAACAAGAATGTGAGGAGAGAGGCTACATACTGGGCGAAAATATTTGCCAGTTACTCTTCAAATGAATATTGCAAATACATAAGAATCTCAAAACCTACCATTAAAACTGAAATAATCCAATCAATGAAAGACAAAGAATAAACAGAAGTTTCTCAAAAAAGTAATTTAGAGGGCAAAGTATATAAAATATATTTATATGAATAAATGCATATATATTTTTATAAACATATAAAAAATGGCATTCCCCTGGCATTCAGGGAAGCACAAATCAATACTGCTCTGAGATTTCATCATGTTCCAGTTAGAATGTTTCAATGAATTAGCAGCAAACACTGGAGCAGAGAACGGGTTCATCTACATATTGAATGAGGGTTCAACTACAAGGTGAAACCAAATCTTTTTATTTACATTTGGAATCTAGGGGAAAATAGGACATAAACCCATGAGGAATAACAGTCTGTGTAATACTGATTGTCCCAGGTGAAGACCTTTGGGTGCTGGGACTCAGTGTGGAGGGACAGACTGAAGAAGGAAGGAAACGTAAGTCAATAATGGTGAAGTGATTAGTGCTGGGCTATTGAGTTGAGGATGGTATTAGGTGATAGAAACAAGAAAAATTGGCTTCATTAGTGTATTTATGGCCTGTATGTCTTGGACTAATTGATATCCCTCCCATGATACTTAAAAATTTAATAGACTTAATTTTTTGGAATAGTATTTGAATTACAGAAAAATTGAGTAGATAGTACAGATTTGCAATATACCATCTCCACATGCATAGTAGAGAGATTCCCTACCTACCCACACCATCCACATATTCCCCTATTATTATTAGCATCTGCATTAGTGTTGTATATTTATCACAATTAATGAACAATATTGGTCCATTATTATTAACCAAAGACCATGGTTTACATTGTTTCATTCCTGAAATATAGAGTTTCACAATCCTAAAATTCCCCTATATTCTAACTATTCCTCCCTTTTTCCTCCCCTCCAGCCCTTGATAATCACTTGACAGTCATTTTACTGTCTTCATAGCTTTACCTTACCCAGAATGTCATATAGTTGGAATAATAAAGACTACTCTTTTTAGACTGGCTTCTTTCACCTATCAATATGCATTTAAGTGTCCTGCATTTCTTTTCACTGCTTGATAGCTCATTTATTTTCATTGCTGTATAATATTTCACTGTATGAATGTACCACAGTTGGTTTATTCATTACCTATTGAAGGATATCTTGGTACCTTCAAATTTTTGACAATTATGAATGAAACTTTTATAAACACTCATGAAGGTTTTTGTGTTGACATATGGGTTAAGTTCCTATAAATACAATTGGTGGCTCATGTGACCAAAGCACTTACAGTTTTGTAAAAAACTTTCAAATCGTCTTCCAAAGTGGCTGTGCTATTTTACATTCCCAGCAATAATAAATGAAAATTCTCCAAATTCTTGTCAGAATTTGGTATTGACAGTTATTTTTATTTTAGCCATGCTAACAGACACATAGTAATTCTCATTATAGTTTTATGTTTAAATTTCCTAATGACATGAAGTACAGTTTTTGTGTTTTGTGTATCAGTTAAAAAAATACTAACTGAAGATAGAGGGAAGGAGAGAGAGAAAGAGAGAGAGAAAGGATGTATGAGGAGAAAATTGGCTCTCTCATTTATGCTAAGCCTCTCAGTCCAAAAATCGGTATAGCTTGGGATAGGCCAGGTGGGAAGGAGCACGGTGTGGCAGTTCCAGAGTTTCTAGTCTAATTCCTAGGTCTTTGATCCATTTTAATTTGGCATTTATGCTGGGTGGGTGATAGAAATCAAGTTTCATTCTTCTACATACGATTTTCCAATTTAGCCAAGCTATGAAATGAACTTAGGTGCCCCTCAACAGATGAATAGGTAAAGAAAATGATGCATATATACAGAATGCAGTGTTACTAAGCCATAAACAAGATGAAATCATTACATTTGCTGGTAAATGAATGAAACTGTAGACTATCATGCTAAGTGAAATAAGCTTGACTCAGAAAATCAAAGTTTGAATGTTATTGATGATATATGGAAGCTCATCCAAAATAAGGGGGGGGGGGAATAAGGAGGTGGAAGAGAAAAAGGGTGAGGATTCCATACAAATAGAAGAAATATTGGTGGACTAGATGAAGGGAATTATAAGGGAAGGAGAAAGGGTGGGATAAGGGAAGAAGAGTGGGATGAACCTGATCTACTTTCCTGTGTACATATATGAATATACCACAGTAAATTTCACCATTATGTGACATTGTGAAGACACATATTTTCCAAAAAGTAAACAGAAGAAAGCTCAGGAGAGTAGAGGGGATGGAACAGGTGGAAGGAGGAGGAAAGGGAAAGGGCAAGCACTGGGAATAAATAAGAACAATTTATATTCCATGCTTTTATAATATGTCAAAATGAATCCTAAAGTTTTGTATAACTAAAAAGAACCAATAGCATACTTTTCTTTAAAAAAAGGTATAAACTTAAAATAGTGCTTGGACCAAAGATGAAGCCTTAATAAGTTTTGAGTATTTTATTTTGCATATATCATATATATAATATAAATACATTGTACTAAATAAAGTACCAAGTCCTTGGGGGGCAAAAAAAAGAATGAATTTTGAGATGGGAGTTTTAAAAGAAATAATCTTACATATTGCAAGAGCCACTACTATTAGTATCCTACCCCTGATAAGATATTTTTTGGTCTTACATATGGCAGAATTGATTGTTCTAGAAACCCCTTCAAGCTAATGTAAACAACGAAGGGGAATTTATTGGAAGGACACTTGGGTCTCATAGAACCCAAGGAGAAGAAGTGAGTTGGGTCTCATAAGACCTTGAAAATCCTCAGGAACTTGCTTTTCGTTTTCTAGTCACAATCTTCAGGAATGGAAAATGGTTTATGGGTGAGTAGATAAATCACAGTATGTATAATAAACTACAGGTGAGTTTTAAGCAGTAAGAAATGAATTCTGAGTTATGATTGGACTGTCAGCATCTGACATGTGAAAAATGGGAATTCAGAAGCAGATTCAGTGGCAGGTCTATGTTGCCATGGTGTAAGAAGGGTCTTTTCCAAACAGAAAAGGAGGCTCTGGAAGAAGGTGGCAGGTCAAAGGTTGTGAGAGATTGGGGGTGACAGTCACATAGGAGAGTTTCTCATTGTGAGGAGGAAGGAAAGAGGGGTTTTGTGGTGAGAAGTGTGAACTTCACAACAAGGTCACTGACAGATGGCTGCTGAGGGAACAAGAAGGGTTGTGACCACTTATGTTCCCAGGATTCTTGAGTATTGGGGGATGTGGGAGTGAACAGGGGAGCATCAGAGAAAAACTAGACTTTAGAGTAGAAGTTTCTAAATCTTAGCTGCACTTGGCCAACTTATCAGGTGACTGACACTGTCAATCCCCTCCAGAACGATGGGCATGCCCACAGTGTGCTAAATGCACACAGCAAGGAGGGTAATTTATTACAACCTCAGCACTTTGAACCCCACAAATTGAAATTGTGTGTATCAAGAATAGTTGTGTAAGCTCTCAAAACTGTTTATGTCAGTTATATTGGTCATTGCTACTATGCAACTTAAGACAGAATAATGATGAAATAGCAGTATAAACTTTTAGGTATTTTTATTATTAAAGTCAAATTGACATATGCCAAGAACTCTACTGTATTCTCATTTAATTCTCTAACAATTCTAGGGGTAGGAATTACCATTACTTTTATTACCCCAATTTACAGATAAAAAAATTCTTCTGAAACAAAAGTTACATAACTTGACTACTGTAATGTCTTAGTCGGACAGGACAAGTGTTGAAATCTGAGCGGTTTTAATTCAAGCCTCCACTTATGTTAACCACAATGCTACTCAGCCTTTCTTGCCCAGACACCAACAACTGTAGAGGGTAGAAATGCTCTGTCCCATGCCCCCTGAGTCCTACAACAAGCATAGACAGCTTCCTATCTCAAATGCCTGTGCCTCTTCTTTGCCTTTCTCCAACACTATGGGAGCAACCCCCACACCAAGGCATAGCAGCTAGTGGATAAATGTCCCAGCATCCTCATCCTCTGATGTATGTCCCACACAGTTTTTACAGTATCCCCAGATGCCTGAGCCCCAGCTACTTGCAAGAGTAATTTGTTCATCAATGCACATTTCTCTGCTTCATGTAGCCCTACCTCCACCTGCTTATTTCTGTTTCTTGGAATCATCTCCCAAATAAATTGCCTGTACCCAATAACTTCCATTGGCTTGGTCTTTAGGCAAACCTAAACTAAGATACTACCCTCTGCTCTTTCCCAGTGATTCTTAAATTTTCTATTGAATATAATTATTTACGTGATTAAAGTAAGAATATAAGTAATACATCTTTTTCAGCATACCAGATGGCTCTGGCCTGAATTAAACATTCTTTGATAAAGTTTTATAAGTTAAACTGGTGTAGGATTTAGCAGGATTTCCTCCAGGTTACCTATGAAACCACTATTAGCAGAGAAAGGGAAGGGGAAATGGAGAATAATAGGAAAGGTATATGAGATAGGAATTTTGAATATAATAACTGTAATGCAAATAAAATTTAAGACCTTGACCATCTCATCAGATACCCATAGACTCCCGGGACCAAATTATAAAACTATCTCCCTCTCAAGAATATTTCTGAGAAAATTGATTTCTTAAATTCATTTCTTTTGGATATGCCCAGAGTGGGCTATGGGCATTTAGAATTACAATCAAACTGGGCTGCAAACTGAGAAACTATTATTGCCCTTGGTTAAACCACACCACCATTTATTTTACTCCTACTACTGCATTTGTGGCTCATGATTACACTTTTATAATTCCTGGAGCACATGCAAGAGATGGTAAAATGTGCTATCGATAAGCTGGCAATGCTGGTGTGCTACCATAGGATAGAATGAACAATTCAGACTTAAATTCAGAGTGGAAAAAGCCTACTTTAAGATAATACCAAATGTAATCTTACTTTTTATTTATTTGTTTATTTTTTTGCTTTCTCAATTCTTTTTTTTATTTAATTTTTATTCATTGAACACAAATGGAGTACAGATAAGTCAAATTGAATTCTTTATGACTATAAAAATCATGAAAATAATCCCTGTCAAGTTACTGAGTAGGAGTAGGCAAGACAACTGTAAAAATGTCTGGGGGAAACTATAAAGGTCTAGACAGATGCTGCATTTGGTGATTTTCCCCACAACAACCTTTTGGCTTAGCTTCATTTTAAATAAATGTCAACTCACCTGGTTTATGTAGAGAAGAACCATGGGAGCTCTTTATGGACCTATACTCAAAGAAAATGCTTTGGTCTTATAGGAAAGAATTCATGAAAGACTCTACATTTAGGATGTCAGGGTTAAAACAAATTAAGATGCATTGGAATACTTTGACATTCCCACTTTAGTCACCTACTTTGAATGACTATTTCAATATGTGAAGATGGAGCATTTCTGCAAAAAGGTATAGATTCAAGGATTTTTGCTCACTATTGGGCAGGAGGCCCAGGAAAGAGGCAAGCCCAGGGTGAGCAGCAGTGCTCAGGGCTGGGAGAGTAGACATGGAATTGCAAAGATGGAATGGATGAGATGTGTACCGGTGGGCAGTGCTTGCCAGCAGGAGAATGAGGAGGACCAAACATGGTGGGCTGGGAAACAATTAGTTCTGAAGGGAGCATGCCCATGGGCACACTAAGGGTGCTCAGCCTGGGGTGCAGGCCTCAAGAAACCCTGTTTCAGGATGACCCAAGGGAAACTTTAAGACTCAACCTGAAGAGGAATTCTAAACTCCCATCTTGGCTCCTGAGTCTGGAGAACAAACACATCCACTTCACCTGTCCAGCATTACCTCTATTTATCCTGAACACAAAGCTCTGCATCTTTGCCTGGATGGCTATTCACTTTCCACTGAAAAATGCTCCCACACTTCAAGACATTCTATCCCCCTTATGTGTGACCTATTGCTTTCTCATTGAATTTCACACAAAATTGGGTGGGGGTGACCCTAGTATTTAGCTGTCATCTTCTGCATCTTCTGCATGACTGGACATGGAACTGCCTTTAATGCTTGCCAAGTGCTTACCTTCTGGGGCAACTGGGAGAAACCCTGTGTGCAGAGACCATAGTGAACCAGAGTGGGAAAGAATCCTGTAAGTCAGAGGAAGGGCCCTTTCAACCCAAACACAATGAGGGATTTGATCTGGGTGTGGTGCCCTGGGACTGGGTCTCAGATCCTCTTAAGGGCTGACTTTCTCCAAGGTTCATGCAAGATGGGCAAGTACATGATTGGTGTTGCCACCAGGGACTTTCTCTTGGTAGGCTCCACCAATCTGGTGCAGCTGTGGCGAGTGTGCCAGCACAGGGAGGTGGACCTTTGGAAGTTGCTGAGGCCATTGCAGGGAAGGCCCAGTGCAGACCACAACTGTGAGTGTAAGGAATTGGGACTCCATGGGTACCCCTGGGAGTCAAGGGGAGGAGGAGCTGCCCTCAGGCTCTGGAGCCTCTAGGCCAGAAGCAAAGTGAAACTCGGCTGGGGAATGAAATTGTGCATGGGTTGGTTGCCTGACAGGTAAAAGGAAAGTGAGAGGAAAGAGAAAAAAATGAGTAGTATCTCTCTGCTTTGGTGGAAGGAGTAGGTAAGATGCACCTGGAGGCAGTAGACAGGAGCCCCTGTTCATCCTCACAACTGCCTATTCGCCTCTGAGCTATATTCTGGTCCAATGAAAATGGAGTTGGAGATTGATGTCTCCTTACACCTGGGGTAACTTCTGCTGGTGAAACTGCACAAGCATAAAGGCCTGTTGAATTTTGACTTGTTCTGCAAGTCACAGGGCCCCTCACAGGGCCCAGGACCTAAGGTGAGGTCCTTTTCCCTTGCTACAATTGGAACCAGGATGATGGAATTCTCTGTCGACAAGAAGGCACAGGTGAGGTCTCTGGGGAAAGGGATTGTGACTGGAGAACCATGGATCAGGGTTGGGGTTCTATGATATCAAAGGGAAAGTTGAAAAAGATGAAGAGGGGAGAAGTGAAAGAGTGGGACCAATGGAAAGGACCTGACATGGGACTGGTAGTGAGGGTAATCCAGGGAAGAGGCCTGTCTTCATGTCCCCCTCCCCAAGCCCAGCCTTTGAGTGTTGACCCCCAGAACCTGTTTAAGAAATATTGCAAACAGGAGCAGGAGGACAGAAGGAAAGTTTATCTGTGAGTCCCAGAAAGCTTCTGATCCCTAGTATAGTTAGGAAAATGCCTTGCTTCGCTTACTCCTGACACCATGTTCTTCCTCTAGGTGGGGCTCCTGGAAGGATGGGTTAATCCTCTCTGTAGCAGGTAAGATGCAGCAGGACCTTCCCAGAAATGAGAAATTCCTAGGGCATAAGGATTTGGATTTCACCCTCTCTCTGTCAAAATAGTGAGTGCTGGGCCTGTGTGGTGACCCACACCTGGAATTCAACTACTCTGGAGGCTGAGGCAGGAGAATCAAAACCTTGAGGCCAGCCTCAGCAACTGAGCAAAATCCTGTCCCCAAAAATAAAAAGGTCTGGGGATTCAGCTCAGTAGCAGAGCACCAAGATGAATTCAATCCCCAGTATCTCAACAGAGAGGGCTAGATTGAGGTTGAGCACTTACTTCCCATGCTGGAACATGGAATTTTTCTTCATCTTCTTGCATGTCATTCTCTGCACAGATTGAAGGACTTGGCCATTAAGGAGATGTTGGATCTTCCAAACTGTGTACAAAGACAGGAGGATTAGAAAAAAAAATCCCACATGGAAAGACTGCCCTGGCTGGTCATTTACCACAACCTGATAAAACCTATATACAGATTTCCAACTCAGGGATCTGAAAAAAGAGGGCTGAGCTCAAGGAGGAGCTCAAGCTTCTGGAGAGAAAAGTAATAAGACTGATAAATACATTGGAGAGCTAGACTTATTTTTTGAAAGAGGGGATAAAGGAAGTATTTTGTGTCCATTTGACTAAAGGTTTAATGCAGGGATGGACAAGAGAAGATATTGTTTGGGAGTGGGGTACATGGTGGAAATTCAGTAACATCAATTCAGGGGATTTGAAGTCTGATAGAAGATACTGGGCATGAAAAGCTTCATTCAAGCTTTTGGTCATGGTGAAAGTGATTGGTGCTTAAAGACTGAATGGGTAGAGGAAGGATCCACCTTGGGAAATGAGAGAAAGGCAGGTCCAGAATGACTCCAACCCCTTTATTGGTCCTTGACCCTGACCCTACAGGCTGGATCTCTATTGGAAGCTGATTATTCCCTGCTGAATGGGGTCCAGCCTAATGTCATGATTTTTAAGCAACAGTATGTGGCATAACGTTAGTTATGCTGAAGCTACAGCCTGATGAAGACTCTTACCCATGGTTATCCAGGTCAGAGGATCCAGGTGTCTTTCTTCTAGACATCGATTCATGTAAGGTCTTAGACACACAGTCCTTAGCTCCCATTCTCCCTCCTTCCCTAGCTTCAGTCACCTCCACATGGATGCCCTCCAACTCTTCCTGCCCTCAGATTCTCCAATGGCCTGGCTCCTAGCCAAGACATGAGTCCATAGCTCTGACTTCCAACTGCACCAGTCACACCTGCTAAGAAGACATCTGATGACTGAAGTTATTTCTGTGGACACAATGAGGAGTCAACCCAGTCTCCATCCTATCTATGAGGTATTTCAGCATCTCTGTCATTCTGCATTTGATTTTTGTTCATAGTTCACAATTCTAGCCTCAGAGGCCCAGAGTATAATCTTGTAGCATATTATATTAGAAACAATTTTTAGTTTATATGTACACACACACACCTGGTATGAGGAGGGGAGAGTAAGAATAGGTTTTACAAAGGAGTTTACATTTGGACAGAGGGCAGTTAGGGATGGGGACATTCAAGTCAGAGAGATCTGTAAAGGTGAGGGATGAAAGGAGCATGGAGACTGGGGTTGTGGCTCAATGGTAGATGCTTGTCTAACATGTGAGGCACTGGGTTCAATTCTCAGCACTGCATATAAATATATAAATAAAATAAAGGTCCAACAACAACTAAAATATATGTATTTTATATCTATATAAATATATCTATCTAGAGGTATTTATCTATATGTAGGGACACACCTTAAAATGGCGACAGTAATAACAACAACACCCTCGGGGCAAAAGCCTCCCCCACTCGTGGTACCACCAAGGTGGTGGCCCAGGATTGGCTCATTCGACTTCCGTGAACGTGAACAGCTCGTGACCACTATTAAATCTTAGGAGACCTCTGCCCTGCAGGCCTTGCTGTATACTGCATGGGCTGTTGACCTTTAAGATGATTGGCCCCCGCCTGTATCTCCTCCTCTTTCTTTGTTTTTTTTCCTCACTCGCTCCCTTTTCATATACCTGTTTCACCTCCCTATTAAACGAGATCCTGCTTTGACAGACCTCCTGGCTGGTGTGGTTTCTTTTCCAGTCGCCGACACTCATCATCCTGCTCGACCCATGCTCCCCTCTGGCTGGCCCAGAGAGCACACCCGACCTTTGTTGTTTGGTGCAGAACAACATCTATATATCTAGATATATTGATATATGTTTATATGCATGTGTATATATAAATATATATGCTTATATCTGTACAAATATATCAATATATCTAGATAAATAGATAAATACCATATAGATACCGTATAAGTATACTGTATACCGTATAAGATACTGTACACACATAAAGAAAGGAGCATGGATATTGGTGGATGTTTGGTGTGAATGAAGTTTAGGGTGTGAATAATTGGAGTGATGTGTAATAGAACAAGGAAGTGAGAAAACAAGCAAGGAAGCCATGTTACTTGGTGGCAAGAAGAAGCAAGGGCTCTGTTTTGACCATGTAAGGTTTCCAATTCCCATAGCCATCCATTTGAAAATGTCAGGAGGACAATGGATATATGAGGCTGAAATTCCTGGAAAGAGAGAAGATGTAGAGATTAGAGTTACCAGGAAACAGAAGTATCTAAAGCCATTCTACTTGGGAACATTCTCTGGGTTTGCAGTCAAAGTGGAATATTTGACCCAGAATATAATTCTAGGGGGCTCCAATTTTTACAAACTGAGAGGAAGAAAGAGTGAGAAAAGGAGTAAGAGAAGGGCCAGTCATTGAAGTAGGGGAAACAACAAAATATGTGAGTCATAGCAGTCAGGAGAAGACATCGTTTCAAGAGGGAGGTAGGATTATCTGTTTCAAATGCTGTTGAGAAGTCAGCATGGTTAAAGAGAAAGGATATTTGGATTTGTGAACTTGGAAGTCAGTTGTTAATACATGGACAAGGACTACCTCAGAGAAGTGGAGGTTTTAGAAGCCTGATTGATGTGGGCTGAGCAGAAACTCTGATGTGAGGAAGTAGAGACAACACAACTCTTCAGAAGGTTTGGACACTGGGATCTCTTATTTGATTGTGTTCCATTTCCTCCTGAAACCCCACTTTCACTATGGATATCAATATCCTGGTTCAGAATAATCTTGTTTCTGAATATGGAATTTTTGATATGGTATGGAATGGAGGAGGCTTTAATGTTGGAAGAATCCCAAGGTTGATTTCCCTCTTTGGCTCCTCCCCCTAGAATAGCTTTCTCCATGGAAGGCCTCTCCCTAATTGTCTCATACCTAAATAGTCTTCAGGTCCTAATCTCCCTCACTCTCATCTGTCTTGGCTAATTCTACGTTTCTCCTCAGGTGATGAGGACAGGTAATGGAAGCCATGTGGACATTCCCCAGAGAGCCACAGCCAGTTTGACTTCTTTCTGCCCTCCTCGTGACCTGGCTGACCCTGGGTTCGTGGATGTTCCATCTTCTTTCTCTGGTGAAGGTACCCTCAGCAGAGGTAATCAACATGTGGTGGTCAGGAAACAGAAAGAGAGAAAGAGAGGGAGAAGTGGATGAGGGCCACAGGGAAGATGAACCCCTCCAGGGAACGCCCCCAGTGACACAGTTCCTCCAGTCATGCCTCACCTACCTACAATTACAACCCCATTAGTCCATTAAAACCAGGATGAATGATTAGACTGTTTCTCATAATCCAATCATTTCACCTCTGAATAGTCCTATGTTAGCACAGGAGTTTTGAGGGACACCTCATATCCAAACCATAAGAATGTTCAAAAAATGGTCCCACTAATTTTTCAGGAACATAAACAAGAGCCCTCAGGGGACTACCTCTTAGACCCTAACTGCTCCCCTCAGAAGGTTTATTATTCCTGATGAGTTGTTCATTGATCTATGATATTCATTCCTCTTGAACATAATTGGGGACTGGTCATTTTGAACCTCACCCAAACCCTGTGATCCTGGAAAACTGGGACAGTGAAAGAAATGTCTCCCACCCATTTCATGTTCAGTTAAAAGCTTAGTGCAAAGAACAATCTTTCCTTGTATGACTTAGATAAAATGTGTGGATAATTTCTTGTTTACTAGGACAATGTCAGACACAGACCCTCCAAATTCCCATTCCTCACCTCATAAATGATTATATGTACCATTTATATCCACTGAACAATTGGTGCAAAATCCTTATATTCATTGTTTATTAATTTAATTGTGTACATTTGTAGGACACATAGTAATGATTCAATATATACATGCAATGTGTAAAGATCCAATCACAGTAAAATTTTTGCTTGATATGTCAATATTTATGATGCACAGCATAACATATATACAGTGTGTACTCATCAAATGAGATAATTAATATTTCTGTCTTCTTGTCCTGACTTTGTCTTTGGAGTCCTCAAATTTTTCTCTTATAATTATTTATAAAATACATTATCAATTGTTGTGAATTATAGTCACTCCTCTGTGCTTTAGAACAGTAGAACTTATCTATCTGTGTTTTTGTACCTGTTATCCCACCTCTGTCTATCCCCCTTCCCTGTGCCTGGTAATAAACAATTCTTCACTTAGGTTGATAGTTTTAAGCATCCCCATTTGGAAAGAATGTGTGGTACTTGTGTTTGGATGCTGGACTTATTTTGTTTAGCATAATGTCCTCCAGTTCCATTCATTTTGTTGTAAATGACAGGATATTATTCTTATCATGAAAAATGCTCTAAATAATATTCCATTGTGAACAAATATTTCAGTTTTCCTATCCAGTCATCCATTGATTGACATTTATGTTGATTCCATATCTTGGCGGCTGTTCATAGACACTGATTTGACCAAACTTCAGTTAAGCTTCTCCATTCCTCACAGGGCACTGAACTTTGATTCACCCATAAGGTTATACAATCATTGAACCACAAAACAAACTCCCAGCTAATCTCAAGAAAGGTGATTTTCTGCCGAAAGACTTGATCACACTACCAAACGTCATACTTTCTAGTCCTGTTAACTACTTTCTGCAAAAGATATTTCCAGACATGTGCAGATCTATGGTCAGTGTTCCCCAATTACAACAATCTATTTGAATAAAGTCTTCCCTTAACTGTTTATATTTGTGCTCATATCACAGTGATATAGAAAGTAGGGTTTTTCCTTTAGTTGAATTGGGCACTGCTGTAATATGAATGTTTGTTCCCCTAAGGGTTTATGGGTTGCAGGCTTGGTCCTCAGTGTGGTGATGTCAAGTGCTAGTGTGAATTTTCAGTGGAGAGGCCTAATGAGGGGTTGTTACTGTTCCCTCCTCTCTGGCTTCCTGTCCTTTCATGTGATCTCTTGCTCTATCAATATTCCCACCATTGTGTTTTCACCTACCATGAGGTTCTTACCAGAGTTAGTGCCATGTCCTTGAACATCCAGAATTGTTACCAAAGTAAATCTCTTTTCTTTTTTTTTTAATTTGCTTATTGATTCATTGAACACAAATGGAGTACAGCTATTGTTTCTCGGGTTGTACACAAAGTAGAATCACACCATCTGTGCATTCATACATGTACACAGGGCAATGATGTCTGTCACACATTCTGTTATTATTCTTTTTTTATTTATTTTTATTTGCTTATTGATTCATTGAGCACAAATGGAGTACAGCGATTGTTTCTCTGGTTGTACACAAAGTAGAGTCACACCATCTGTGCATTCCTACATGTACACAGGGCAATGATGTCTGTCACACATTCTGTTAATACTCTTACCCCCCACCCCCGACCCTACCCCTCCCTTCCCTCTATGCTAACTATCCTTCCTCCATTCTTGCCACCTTTCCCACCTGCATTACGCATCATCATTCATTTATCAGAGAGACCATTCGGCCTTTGGATTTTTGGGACTGGCTGATCTCACTTAGCATAACAGTCTCCAACATCATCCATTTACCTACAAAGGCCATAATTTTATTCTTCTTTATGGCTGAGTAATATTCCATTGTGTTTATATACCAGTTTCTTTAGCCATTCATCTATTGAAGGGCATCTAGGTTGGTTCCACAATCTAGCTATTGTAAATTGAGCAGCTCTGAACATTGATGTAGCTGCATCACAGTAGTAATCTGATTTTAAGTCCTTTGGGTATAGGCCAAGGAGTGGAATAGCAGGGTCAAATGGTGGATCCAATCCAAGTTTTCTAAGGAATCTCCACACTGCTTTCCAGAGTGACTTCACGAACTTGTACTCCCACCAGCAATGTATGAGTATACCCTTTTCCCCACATCCCCACCAACACCTGTTGTTGACTGTATTCTTAATAAGAGACATTCTAATTGGGGTAAGATGAAATCTTAAGGTGGTTTTGAGTTGCATTTCTCTTATAACGAGGGATGTTGAACATTTTTCATAAATCTGTTGATTGCTTGTAGATGTTCCTCTGTAAAGTGTCTGTTCATTTCCTTGGCCCATTTATTGATTGGGTTATTAGTGTTCTTGGTGTGAAGATTTTTTAGTACTTTGTGGATTCTGGAGATTAGTGCTCTATCTGAAGTGTGTGTGGCAAAGATTTTCTCCCACTCTGAAGGCTCTCTCTTCACATTGCTGATTGTTTCCTTTGCTGAGAAAAAGGTTTTTAGTTTGACTCTATCCCAATCATTGATTCGTGCTTTTACTTCTTGTGCTTTGGGAGTCATGTTAAGGAAATCTGGTCCTAGGCCAACATGATGAAGATTTGGACCTATTTTCTCTTCTATTAGGTGCAGAGTCTCTGGTCTAATTTCTAGGTCCTTGATCCACTTTGAGTTGAGTTTTGTACAGGGCGAGAGATATGGGTTTAGTTTCATTTTGCTGCATATGGATTTCCAATTTCTCCAGCACCATTTGTTGAAGAGGCTGTCTTTTCTCCATTACATGTTTTTGGCTGCTTTGTCAAGTATGAGATACCTGTATTTATGTGGGTTTGTCTCTGTGTCCTCTCTTCTGTACCATTGATCTACCTGTCTATTTTGGTGTCAATACCATGCTGTTTTCGTTACTATTGCTCTGTAGTATAGTTGAAGATCTGGTATTGTGATACTCCCTGCTTCACTCTTCTTGCTAAGGATTGCTTTAGTTTTTCTGGTCTCTTATTCCTCCAAATGAATTTCATGATAGCTTGCTCTATTTCTATGAGGTCCGTCATTGGGATTTTAGTTGGAATTGCATTGAATTTGTATAGCACTTTTGGAAGTATGGCCATTTTGACAATATTAATTCTGCCTATCCAAGAACATGGGAGATTTTTCCATTTTCTCAGATGCAGTTTAACTTCTTTCCTTAGTGTTCTGTAGTTCTCATTGTAGAGGTCTTTCACTTCTTTTGTTAGATTGATTCCCAAGTATTTTATTTTGTTTGAGATTATTGTGAATGGGCTAGTTTTCCTAATTTCTCTCTCAGAGGATGCATCACTTATGAATAAAAATGCAATTAGATTTGTGATCATTAATTTTATATCCTGCTATTTTACTGAATTCATTTATGAGTTCCAGAAATTTTCTGGTGGAATTCTTAGGGTCTTCTAAATAGAGAATCATGTCATCAGCAAATAGGGATAGTTTGAGCTCTTCTTTTCCTATTTGTATTCTTCTAATTTCTTTGGTCCGTCTAATTGCTCTGGCTAGAGTTTTAAGAACAATGTTGAATAGTAGTGGTGAAAGAGGGCATCCCTGCCTTGTTCCAGTTCTCAGGGGGAATGCTTTCAATTTTTCTCCATTTAGAAGGATGTTAGCTGTGGTTTTAGCATTGATAGCCTTTATAATGTTAAGGAATGTCCCCACTATCTCTATTTTTTCTAGTGTTTTGAGCATAAATGTGTGCTGTATTTTATCAAATGCTTTCTCTGCGTCTATTGAAATAATCATGTGGTTCTTAACTGTTGAAGTGTTGATGTGTGATGCGGTGACCCAAGAAAGCTGCTGTCCCACTTCCTCCAGTTTGGGAATGATCAATGCTTCTGGGCAGAGGCAGCCTGGTGTTGATAGACAATCAGATACAGCAAGGTGCTAGACCCCGGGCCAGGGTGTGGACCTGGGAACTAGACCAAGTTGGGGTGGGGGCACAAAACTGTGCTCAATGATGGAGACACTGGGCTTGAGAGCGCAGGCAGGCCTGAGCTCCTCGCTGGGGGCTCAGTCAGTGGCAGGTGGTCACTCTCTGCCAGGGAAGCTGTAAAATAGCACTGAAGTGCCCAAACTCCCCACTGGAGCCAGCGATTCCCTCTGCTCCAGGCCAGACCTCCCCAGGAGACACCTCACAATGGTGGGGAAGACCAGAGCTCAGCTCTGAGGACTCAGGCAGTCCCAGATGGTCGCCCTCTGCCAGGGAAGCTGCAAAATGCACCAAAGGGTCCAAACTCACCACCCAATCTCTTTTCATTATCAAGTACTCAGCCTCAGATATTTCATTAGAGTAACAGTAAATAGACTAATAGAGGCACCGATACTATCTTTTCTCTGAAAAACGTGTAGCAGACAAATAGAGGAAATTCTCCATTATTTTCAATTTCTTGAAGTATAGATTGTAATATATGAAACTGGAACATTATTGTTTTACAACTTAATTGTTTTGCCAAACTGAGCACACATATGACCAGCACCAAGATTACAGAAGAAGAAGAAACAATCAGTACCCCAGAAACCTGTTTCATGACAACTTCCAGTCACAATCTTCCCCATGGAGTAAACACTGTTCTGACAACTAATACCATAGATTAGATTTCCCTGTCTTTCTTTTCTCTTTTAAATTTATCGGAATGAAATCATAGCATAGTCTTTTGTGTCTGTTTTCTTTCCATCAACATTGTTTTTGTGAAATTCACTCATATTACTGCTTATTAGTTATTCTTTCATTCTCACTACTGTGTAGTATTCTTTCATGCAAATATGCCATGGCTAACATAATAGTGTTGTTGATTGGTATTTGAGTAGTTTACTCTTTGCGACTATTATGAATAGTGTTATCATGGATAAGATTTCAGTGCATGTCCAGTGCATATACTCATACATATATCTGTTGCATAATTAATGAGGAGTAAAACCACTGAGTCATAGAGTATGCATATGCTATTTCCTAGGGTTTAGGAAGTAGTGTGCCAAGTAGTTTTCTAAAGTGAATGTACCAATTTTTAATCCCATGAGCAGTGCCTGAGGCATCTGTCTGCATGATATCTTTACTCCACAGCATGTTGTGTTTACCATGCAACTGTGTTCTTGCTTGAAGATGACAATGAATGTGGGAGAGCAATTAGCATTTTCTCATGAAACAGAAATACCTTAATTCATAATGCTTTATTCTGAGACAGCAAGACCTTCAATTTCTCAGGTCTGTTCAAGACCATTAATTCATTTCCAGTAGAGAAGAACTCCTCAGGCATTTTGGTGTAGGAAGTGTAAAATCTAGTTTTGAGATGCTCTGTGAATGGGAGAAGGAGGGAAGTCAACTGCTTTGAACACAGTCCTTAAATTAACATTCATTATGAGCTCCACTTCCCAATTTCTTTTCATCTTATCTTCTCTCTGGAATTCATGATCATAATTAAGAATTTGAAGGAAAGATATGCTCCTCCCCAAAGACAAATTGGGCCTCCCTTTTCCTGGTCCACAGCATTCTCTACTCCAGGTCATTAGTCACATACTTCCATTTGCTGTCCACTTTCTAGAATTTCTGGAAATCCTCCATTCATTCTAGATCTTTCCCAGCTCTTTTAACTGAGGGGTTGGTCCTTCATGTTCCTTCACTATTTTTATTATATCTTGGGAAGAAGAGAAGGAAAAAGAGCACCAATCCCAAATCAGAAGTCTTCATCTTAGTTGAGTACATATTATATTAATTTTTGACCCTTACTAATGGAAATCAACCACCTTCCAGTGGTTAATTGTATTGAATCAGGAAAAACCAAGTGAGTACTTTTGTTTATAAAGAACTAAAAAATGTCCTTTTCTAACATGAGAGAATGTGGAGCTCTGGGACTCACTCCAGTTTAATTGGTGAAAAACATTTTTTAAATAAGCAACATTTTGAAGTCTCTCCTAAGATCATACAACACAGGAAGAGACATTTATCCAAGAAAATATTAAAACTCAGTAACAAAAAAGTGAGTTTGTGGTATTTGAACCCAGCTCTCTCCCTCTTCCTCCCCTCCCAGCACAGTGAGATGGAAACTCCACTGCAGACTCCTGATGTTGAGAATACAGGGCTCCCTCTCCCCTCTTACTCCCCATCAGAGAGCTATTTACCCTTGGTGAGCTTTACTAAGAGCATGTGAGAACTTTGTGTCCTGCTCCCAGCTCCCTGCCACTGAGGGCAAGTTCCTGATGATCATAACTGAGAGAGGGCTGCCTTCTTCCACCTTCCCCTGCTCATGGGACAGGTTCTACCTGCAGCACAGCATCAGGGGAGTATCTGATCCAAGTTTATGCCTTAAGGGAAAAGAAAAATATAGCAAACTGAACCTAAAGTTACTGAGAGGGAGAGAAATAATAAAGATTAGAGTGGAAGCTGGAGAGAAAGACCTGAACTTGTAATCCCAGTTACTGGGGAGACTGAGGCAGGAGGATCACAAGATCCAGGCCAGTCTCAGCAATTTTGAGAGTTTTCCTCAATATAACAAAAAAGGGGGTGGGGTTGGGATGAAACAGTGGTAGCGTGCCCCTGGGTTCAATCCCATGAACCAATAAATGAATAAATAAATAGTAAGAAAGAGAAAAAAGAAAAGGAAAAAGAGGGAGGGGTAAAGTGAGAGAGGGAGAGAGAGAGAGAGAGAGAGAGAGAGAGAGAGAGAGAGAGAGAGAGGAGAGAGAGAAAGAGGGAAAGGAAGGAAGGAAGGAAGGAAGGAAGGAAGGAAGGAAGGAAGGAAGGAAAAGATTAAACTGGAGATAAATGCAATACAACATAGAAGAACAATAGAATCAGTGAAAGCAAAAGTAACTATTTGAATAGATCAACATGACAGACAAACCTTTAGCTAGACTTACTAAGAAAACACAAGAAAAGACACAGTTGAAATGAGAATTGAAAATGAGGGACATTATTACAGACCTTATACAGATGAGAAAAGGATTATAAGAGAACACCATGAACAATTATACACAAATAAGTAAGATAACTTAGATACAATGAACAAATTCATAGAAATACGTGAATTATCCAAGTTGCCTCAAGAACAAATAGGAAATACGAACAGAATTACATCAAAAGACTACATCCATTATCAAAAACCTCCCAACAAAGAAAAGTTCAGAATGAAATGACTTCACTGGGGATTTATGTCAAATATTTAAAGGCAAATGAACATGAGTCCTCAAGCACTTCAAAAATAGCAGAAAAAAACACTTCCTGACTCATTTTAGGACACCAATATCAATACCAAAGCCAAAGATACCTTAAGAAACTTAAAGATCAAAAAGTATTGCACACCATGATCATGTGGGATTAACACAGGACTTTGAGGGAACAGTCAAGATCCAAACCCTCTAATGTCTACCGTGTGTATACGCCAGATGGATCACTGCCAAGTGCAGATACAAATGCTGATCACTCACCATCAACAGCAACTACACACAACAGATTTGGGGTGTGAAAAGCTCAAGATTTTTTTTGGTTCTGGGAATTGGACCCAGGATCACTCTACCACTGAGCATCATCCCCAGCCCTTTGTATTATTATTTTGAGAGAAGACAGGGTCTCACTAAGTTACTGTGGCTGCCCTCAAACTTGTCATCCTCCTGCCTCAGCCTCCTGAGTTGCTAGAATTACAAGCATGCACCACCATGCCCAGCCACCAAAATCATTTCGAAGTTATTTCTAGACTACCTACTCATGAAATTTGATATTCCAGAAGAGCATAGTCAATAACCTAAAACACTAAAAATTGCTGTAATAATTCTGAAGGACAGGCAACCCCAACCCCAAACAAATAAAACAAAACAAAATAAACATGTATTACAGTTTTGAAGACACCTTTATTTTCTCTAACAAATCTAAATTTACCCATTTGTCAGGGATCCTGCTGTTAAAATTTTAGCCAAGAGACAAAGCACCAAGTAAGTGATAAAGTAAATACCAAGTTGATACAGGGACAGTTAGATCTGAGTCATGCTGTGACCTGCTGAAACAGCTGAGGTCACTTGGTCATATGACTTAACTTGAGGATCCTCTATGTAAGTGTTCCTAGAATCTCCAATGCCCAAACAGTCTGAGAGTTAATTTTATTTCTTTCCTTATTTTCAGAGAGGCAATTTATTTAGGAAAGCAGATTCACATTCAAGGGTGTAGGCAAGTTAACTTGCAAATTGGTGGGCAGTCCCTTAAGTAACCTGATTAACTACAGCTTACCAGCGAGGGAGCAGAGAGGGCCCCAGAGTGAAAAGCCTCCTTTCAAACAAAAGAGATGTATAATTTAAGTGTGCAAAACCAATAAGTTAGTTGACCAGTAAACCCCCCCACCCTCCGCAAACACAAAAGGATAAAACCAAGGCAGCCCCAGACATTGTAGCTGAAGTTGCTCTGGGTGTTCCAGGCAGTCTGCTCAGGTGGATTCTTATTCAGCGCTGTGGTGTCTGGCAGAGGCTAGTCCGGTGGCAGAGCTGTGGGACAGGGAGTGTGCTGCTGAGCCAGTAACAGGGCGTCACCACCATCTAGTTCCCCTCAGGACCTTCAGGTTGACCCCATCTAGTTGATATGCAGCACCTGGACTGAACCCACATCCTGGTCTTGAACAATCTATCTCCATGCTTCTTTTAATCAGTCTAAACATACTTTCTACAAAGCAACAGAGTTTGTAGGTAGCTGCCTGGACTTACAGGATTCCAAGACTTTTAGGACCTTCAAATACTCCTGACCTGAAGGAAAACAGGCATGGGGGTGAGGGCAATCTTTTAGGTATAGAGCCACAGTCCCTCTTTCCTTCTCTATTTCTCTCATTTCTCCAGGTCCTTATTTCTTCTGTGCACCCTCACTGTGAGACCGCCATGCATCAAAGTCCACTGCATTGCAGTTACGACCTGGCCTGTTAGCACCCTGGAGGGAGCATCTGTCTCTTCTCTTTAGCGTCCCAGTTAATAAGTTTTCAGCAGGGCTGTTGCTGCCAGTCATCAATTACACTGGCCTCTGCCATC